>JAPDSC010086579.1:11130-95537 GCA_026290005.1 Latrodectus geometricus | reverse complement strand
ACCATTATTTTAATACATTTTTACCACTAGAAGAGGAGACGATGAATTCCAGTTTTAAAGAAAAGTAGAATGTTATTAGATCAATACACTGCTCAAACTTATAATTTTATATAAATGAAACCAACGCTTTCTTTTGGTGACAAAGATATGAAAATCGTACGGGGAGAGATTTGGAATGCACACAAGACGTGCAAGCATTTCCCAGCGAAATCTTTAAGAATTATAATTTACTAGTTTGATTATATGAGGACAATTGTTATCGTGCATAGTAAAGATTATACTTCTGAGTATATTGTCTTTTTTAGGAACGCATATCACGCAAAATGCACTGTATGCCACAAACAATCAACAATGAGCTTCGTGTGTATTCTAGCTTCCTGTACCATCGAAAAAGGAATCATTCTTCTTTTCTTGCCCCAATTTCCAGTGCGGGTTTAAAACAATTTTCAGCACTTTTATTTTAAAGGCAATGAAAAAGAAAAAGCACACAATGTTTGTGTGTTTTCACCACAAACAAATAAGACCTCAAAAGATAATATACATTAGGTTAAGACAAAAAGAAATCCATTTTTTTGCTCGATGACTATAATATTCGATAGTTCGTTCAGTATCGATCATACAATTTCAGTTTTATGCTCTTTAGGAAAATCTCATTTCGTACTAAATAAATGTACTGCTTTTTATTTGCACCATTCAGTTTTAAGGTACAGTGTGTGGAAAATAGAAGTAAAAAAAGAAAAAAATCAGTATATTCACAAGGTTTTTATTTGATGAAGGAGAAAATGCAAGTCGAGTAGTTCAAAATAGGGAGTAGTGCTTATGCTGCCGATATTGTAACAATAAATTACGAGTCAATTTAATTTCATCTATTCCATTCAGGTATATTTGAGATTACAGATGCACTTCGCACAGGTAAACACACCGTCGAAAATATTAATAAAACCAAAAAATGACCAAAGTCGACCCACATGATAGCTGTCCAGGAGCAAAAGATCATCCACAAAACAGTTTGAAATCATTTACACAAAGCTAATCAAAAGCACATATATAGCATGTGTGTGTGTGTTAAATGAATATTTGTTCGCATGAACAGGATTTTTTGTCAAATATTTAGTACAAACCTAAACAAATCCTTATTCAAAATTAATAAATGATAAATAGAAAAATATTGCAATTTTTGAAAAGCGAAATAGAGAAAAGGAATCTATCTACTATTTACAAGTATAGAGTTGCCAAAATGTTACGAATTGCGAAAATATTCCTCTATATTCGGTAGTAGTTTCTTCAAAAGTACTGATACGTTAAAAACAGGGAATAGAAAAATAACGTAACGAACTTGATACAAACTTTCTCAACCAGTCAGGTAGATCTGAAATACACAGAAATTACTTCTTCTGGCAATCTGGCAACTTTGATTAATTCAGTTTGTCTGAAACCTCAATTCTTTTTATTTCGCTTCATTTATCTTCTTTTCGCTTAGAAGGGAAAAGATTTTTCCAATGACAAATTGTTTGCTACCTCATTTTAACACGGAATATAATTAGTTTCTTTTTTTAAAACATGCGTAAAAGATTTTCCTTGATCATTATTAATTAAAAAATGTCTTGTAAAACAGAATTTTCTAGTTCTGGTTTCCAGATTCTGTTGAAAACAATAATAAAAGAACTGAGAATTTTCAGACAAAAGTTTGATTGCTCAATTTACTCCATGTGAATTATTTTTATCGAAGGGCATCTATGTTAATATTAACTTGCTATAATTGTGTTTATTGTATGCGTTGCATAAACTCTTAGTACATATACAGAAAAAGTTTGTGCTACCGGTTGTTAATTCAGTTGTTTATAGATTCGAAGCTCATCTAAGGATTTAATGCTTGTTGTGAAATTTTGGTCTATTTTATGCAATCATTGATGAGCAGAAAGAAACCGTTAAGGGAAAAGTAAAAAATAATACATACTCTCATCACATCAGATTATACAATGAAGTATTAATATAAATAGAAAATTTGTTATTTAATAATATTTTTAATGATTAATATTCATATCGATTAAATAAAATAAAAATGGAAATTAACTGACCATTAAAATACATTTGTATTTTAATGAACAAATTTAACGTTTTCAAAATAATATAAAAATTTTCCGTTGAATGCAATTTAAGAAAATGTTAATATAATTTTACAGTAATTAAAAACTCAATAACCAGTTATCATGCAATATTTAAGAATGCCAAGTATAAATTAACAGTTTTTGTTTCATTATTTTTAAATTACCTTCGTTTTCAATGAAAGTATAATAATTACATTACAGAATTAAATATTATGACATTTTGTTGTAGTTAAATAAGCAAGTTTAACGAATGTCATAGCTCTACTTCATTCATTTTAAAAATAATTAAATTATATTAAGTACACTTAGAATTTTGGATATTAATTTCCGATAAGAATCTACACTGAATAGCAACATCTATTCGAATCAAATTTTAGGCAGCTGAGTTTATAAGTCTAAACACATCAATTTAGATGTTTCCCCTTACAGATATTTAAGTGATGCAGCTTGACACAATGTAAATCTTTTCATAAAATAGATTTTATTCACAAAAAGCACGTCATCAAGCCATAAAGAAAAATGCAAACGGAATTGACGTGGAGTACTTACCATTGTTTCCTCGCCCCTTCAAGCAAGATTTTGTCCCCGGATTACAGCAAGTAAAATTTGTTTACGACTTCAGGGACTCTATGGATCGGTCTCAGAATGATATGCAAATTTTTACGATGTCAGGGATCCCCCGCAATGCTCTTCTCTTTGGAAAATAGAGTTTGACGTCTTTCAGAAAAATCCCGTAAAACGGATTACCGGAGTCGCATTTCTTTTATGTTGTGAGCATTCGAGGATCGGGAGAGTATCGTGGCAGTAAAAACAAACAGAAAAAGTCATGTTCGAATTTTACTTCTTTTTCAAACAACAGGAGATTCGTGATTTATATTCCAAGGGAATTTTTGTTAGAATATTTGCGTAAAGCAATGGTAAAAAGCAAGTTCATTATACCACATTTATTTTCTTGAAGGAGCATTTTAGCTCATAACTTAGCTTAGTAGTTCATATTTTTTTCTCTATAAAAAATTTTTCTTGTTTCACATGGAATCCACAGTATATAATGTGAAAATTTCTTGATTCGATTCAAGACTTTCTTAGGCTCTGCAAATTATTCCACCAGTAACTAAAAACACTGATATAAACCACTTTTTACAATGATCAGCCTTCCTTTAATTTTTTTGAAATAACCACAAAGTAGAAATGCAAAAAATATACTAAAATTTGCGTTTTAATGGACATAGTTTAAGCCTTATGCTCAAGTTTTTGCCAATAATATTATATAAATGGTTAATTAATCAACTTGATTTTAGAACTTTGATGGATTTGATGCAATAATATCCCATAATAAAAATAGGTGCGTCTGTTCTTTATTTCGAATATAAGTGTGGTGATAAATCTAAGGGATTTTAATTTTACAAACTGTGTTTTAGACTGCCTAATGACATTAAGGCATTTTAATATCCATCTCTTAAGTTGCTTTCCGGGAGGATTTCTCATACATAGTTGGTCGTATTTACATATCACAAGAAAAGAAACCCAGAAACATCCCAATCATTCATCCCAAAAGAACTTCATGCAGAAGGTAGATATGCAATATACATCACCCTTTGTTCAACATTTGGAGTAGCTTGGATAAAGGCCTGGTGGCTTTCACTCTTAAGAACGATATTCTAGCACTAGACACAATAAAGCCCAATGCAATTTGATTTGAAGATATAACAACTGAAAGATGCTATAAATTAGAAACTATCTACAAAGTATTGGATTCTAAATCGTATTTAATTGCCTCTACGAAAAAATTCCGGAGAAATACTAAGCACCCTTTTCTGCAGATGTTAAAAGAAGAACTACTTTTAATCTTATAATTTTCAGCAGTGAATAGAACCGATATAAAAACTTGTACTCTAAACTTCTTTGAACCAAACAGAATTTATTTACATATGATTTAAGGTATATTCATTATAGAAGCAATTTTAAATATTGGTGCAAGCTAGAACCAAAAGTCATGCAAAATAAATACCTTATCATTTTTAGTAATTGGAATAGCGAGTTTTAAACCTGAGTCGCAAAAGCTTGTTTCAATTTAACATCATTAAATTCAATCAATTCACAATCGTAATCGAATGGGCTAACTATGATACACATAATGTATAACTGTTTTTTTTCTACGAATGAATATTACAACTTTCGAGAATCCTTATCAGTCAGAATGCTTATCAAAATCAATATAAAAAGGGAAAACATATTCTTTCATTGCTGAAACCCAAGAATTGATTTCAATTATACAGAAGAAACAATAAGCAACCCATTTTCAAATTTACATAGCGCCATCTGTTGAATATTTAACTAACTAATTAATAACCGAGAACTTGGAGAGTTATCTTGGCGAACATGTCATGATAACTTAAGGGCAGAACTCTTCCCATGACTTATCCATGACAGAACTCCTCCCAACGAAATACCTACTTGATATAATTTAAGAAATGTTTCATTCGTATACTAAATGATTTTATAAATAAGTTCTAAAATGAATAGGATAAAAAAATGGATTCGGGAAGTTCATTAATAGACCATGTCTATTTAATGAACTTCATATCACAGAAATTCTGGTCTACCTATCTTTTGTTTTGTCTGATAAAAGTTAATTATAAAAAACTTATTCTAGGAATGGTGTTTCAATGATAAATAAAAAAAAAGTTTTTTTTTTTTTTTTTTTTTAAATTGCATGACATTTTTTAATAAATGTCTAATGAAATATTGAAGACCGTTTATAATTAATGATTACACAGATTTAAAAGTGTTAAAATTTAATTGCTCATAGAAAATAAAAACATTAGCCAATTACACGGTATGTATGGACAAAAATCTCTGGTACAGTGTTTGTCATTTTAGCCTTTAATCCCTTAATGCTCAATAATCCACTCTATAAGCAGTGTTTCTCCAAAGAAAAAAAAATATTGCTTCATCAGGTAATCACAAGGTTGTCAAGAATTAGAATTTAACAAATTATTCTATAAAATATTGTTGAGTTGGATAGTAAAAAATGAAGATATTCAAATTTGAAAAGGAAATTTCATGAATTTATAACAAGTGAAAATTAGTTTTACAAAGAAAGACTTAAAAAAATTGCCTATAAGTATTTCGCGAATGTGAAATAAATGTAGGAGTTAGATTACAGTTTATTAATATTAAATCCCATTTGTTGTTTCGATGTTCATTTATACGTTCATTATTTTACGAATTATTAAATATTATAATGTGCTATACATTTATAACATTATGAATCTTTTATGAATCTGAAAATGCTACACACATATAAAAACATTTTTATGCACTTACAATTATATTTTACCTCTATAAATTCAATAAATATATATTGTTCATTTTTAAAAAATTATAAATTATATTCATTTATGAATTATTATATATTTATGTTTATAACTAAATGGATTATTATATTTATTCATGAATACATTCCGGACATACACATGTATGAATATAAATTTTAGATTTGTGCATGACATATTTTTCTTATTGATTGCAGAAAACAAATATCGAACAATGTGAACACAGAGAGCCATATTTCTAGTTTATAGATCAGATAGTAAACTCGTTGCTGCCGGTCTTATAATACTTATCTGGGAAACTCTCGGACATTTTAAATGGCCAATTTTCCTGTCCAAACTGCCTACTAAAAATCGAATTACAGGCTCTTCGCCTATTCCATGGAATAAGTTAATGTAAGAAGAACGTTCTTACGATTATATTATTTGCGTTGAAAATATTTAATATATATATATATATATATACAGAGAAAACCACAGAAACTTTACTAGGTTATATCATAACGTATGACTGACAGGACATTATTAATTTTATAATTTATAAATTTTTAAATTTTATTTAAAATTATGTAAATTCTCCTCCAATTTATTTATTTTTGAAAAAATATTCTAACAGTATATTTTGTCTTGTTGTTCCCTCGTTTTGGTATTTTTATATTAAATAATGTCAATTATGAAATTAAAAATTTATACAATCATTTTTTCATAAGCTAATTTTCACTCTTTTATTTGTATAATACATCAGTGTTATAATTTTTGGACTTGAAAGATATATGAGTTTGAATTCATAACCTGATTTTAGTTCCTGGAATATCTTTGCCAATTTTAAGACTTGGACGCAGTGATCAAGTTGGATTGCTAGTTATCAATTCTGTGAAGTTTTTTAATGTTTCATCATCATTTTGCTTACAGTTATAAATTATGATGCAAGTAAAATCTATAGTGGTAGAAATATTTCTGTAACCAAGACATTCAATTTCACGTAAAGCTGTGTATAATTAGCTGAATTATCAGGATCTACTTAGTTTTTTCCCTACCATATTTGTCTTCCGTACAGTGGCAAGTATTATGAATTGGTTAATAGAATAATAAGCTTGAAAATGTTTGATGTCAAATTAAGGAGTCGCAATGTGATATTATTACCAATAATATGCTTCTAAGCATTGATTGACAACCATCGATCAATGTGTTGAGGTTTTTGAGTCTATCTTATAGTCTCGTATAATGTGAAAATATCCTGAAAATATTGTAAGTTCATATATGAAAATAAAATAAATGATATAGTTTCGTTCAGTTAACTGAAAATTGATAAAAGTCGTAATATGTTACTAAATGTACTTCCGTAACTCTCGTAAGTTTATAAACTTTCAATGAATATTATATGCGTGAATAATAAAATTGGAGTTTCTTAATGCTATTTCTAACAATTGGAAGTTAAAATTTGAGATCATTTCAAGAAAGAATAAATAGGTACAAATTTCGTATTCTCATTGTCAACAAAAATTAATGAATCAAATTATTCATCTAAAAGATGAAATTTTTTTATTGTAATTTTATGTGAAACCATTCAATTAGTTTTCATGAAAAAATATTTGCCATAATTCTATTTATTTGTTAAAAAATCCTTTTTTCTAACAATTGTTTTAAATTGTTGAAGGAAAAAATACTCGAAATACTTAGTTATTTAAATGTATGTTAAGTTATTTTAAAATTTTTTTTTATCATATTTTATTGTTTTATTCAAAGCTTGTGAAATAATATTATTTGCAATTTAAAAAATTTCTAGGAAAATATCTAAAATGGAAATACAAAGTGGGAAGAAGTTTTCTGTAAAAAAGAAAAAAGGAGCGTTCGCAAAAAAATTTGAAGATCTTACATTGTTCAAATAACTAGTGTTATCAATGTTTGCTGAAAGAAAAAATACATTTTTCGAGAAAATTATATTTCTCCTCTCTTATCATGCACGTGTCAAATTAAAAAAAATTGATAGAAATTTCTTGTATGTTTGAAGATTGACAATTCATTACATCTTTTTTGTCTATAATATGTGATTGGGGGGGGGGTTAATTAATATTTTTCTACCTTTTCTATTTACAGGAGCAAGTTATAGGCGTCATTCTCATATCCCAAATGTAGCAAATTTGATATTTATGTTTGTCAAAGATTGGCATGTTGAGAAGGATTATGTGAGTTACTAGTTACTAATTCAAAATAGCAGAGTGTCAGTGCGGAAAAAGAGCGTTCAATGCGGAAAAATAGATAAACGGGCAATAACATATCTATTAACAATGCTAAAAGATACGTTTTATAACTAATCCTTAAATCAATTAAATATATAAAAATATAACATTAAATATATTCGTATGTAAAATAATAGTCAATATAAATATGTATATTTGTAGCACCATCGGTTTAAGACTAAATGTTTAAAAAGTAAATTGTTATAAAATCAATTTCTCCTAATTTTTAAAAGAGCAATGTATATTACGTTATTTTTTCCACAAATAACTAATTAAAGTTACAACCTTTTTTAATTTTGTATCATATTTTCCAAACCATTAAGATATTAATATTACTCAGAAACATAAGTTATTAATTTAATGTACAGATTTTTTCCTTTATTGTAATATATATATATATATATATATATATATATATAGAGAAACATAAATATATATATATATATATATATATATATATATATATATATATATAAAGAAACCTTAATTATTGAATATTATTTTTTTTATTATCTTATTGTTTTTAATGTTAAGAGCTTCTAATTGAATGCCATCTAACATTTCTTATAAGAATTTTACAATAAAACATAACTTAGTACGTAGTAACTTTCTAATTTCAATTACTTAATTTGTTCTTAGTATATTTTCTCTTATCACAAATTACATTTTTACTTAGGTATTAAGCATCAAATTTTGCTTTCATCCACGTAGCACAATAATAATACATTTTGCAAAGTGCTTCTTGTTTCATTTAAAATTTCTGTGTCATTTGCTTTTAAATAGTTACTTTGATAATGTCTCCTCTTATATGACACTGCATTGAAGATAGTCTAGTAGCTTGAAACAGATATGCAGCATGTAAGCACCTGAGATATTTTGTTGTATTTCAGAAGAAATTTATTTTCACAGTGTGGGTCATGTACATTCTTTACAAAGGAGGAAACCTGGAAAGTTTGCATGAAGCCATCCCAGAAAAAAACTACTTCTAAAGCAAGATAATTGCAGTTTTATTACTAGGGTACAATTCTAGTTCATTTCTTTATCTAGAATATTAAAAGTATTTTAAATATGCACTATTTTATCGATTTCATCTCTTTCTATATTTATTCGAAAAGTCTTTTTCTTTATATCATTGATGAAAAGGAACAAGGTTTCCATTTTTTATTGTATTTTCAAAATATTTCTCTTAACGCAGCTAGAATTATATTTTTAGTTTAATTGAGTAAAAATAAGCTCGTTGCAAGAAAAAATATTTTTCCAGGCTTACATTGACATAAAATTAATTCATTTTTAATATCTAAAGAACAAAGCAAAATTCAATTAATAAATTCAATAGAATCAATGATTAATAAATAAATTATTGTAATAAAAAAATTTAATGATTTAAAATATAATTACAATTAAATAAATTATCATAATGTTATTCATTACTCAATATCTTAATCTCAATTTAATATCTTTTTAGCAATAAACAAATTAATCAATAATATAAACTTTTCATTTGAAATTTAACTATTCTTAACTTTTGAATTTTACCGAATCAGAAAAATTTAATGCTCATTAGGCAGGAAAAGTATATGCGCACATCACATATAAAAAAACCCGACTCTTTATTCCTTGCTCACTCCTTAATTTATAATATCATATACTGTATATGGGTAGGTAATGTTCACATTAAGAGCTTACAATGCTAACAAAATTATACCTTACAATGCTTTTGTTGAGAAGTTTAATAACTTCTCATTAACTTCAATTTCGTGCAATGAATTTGTTTTGAAGATAGAAATATAATTCATAAGATTTAAAATAAAATTAAGTTTTTTTATAAGTCTGTTATTCATCTAAAACTGTTTTTTTCAATAAAAATGAATAGCTTTACTCATTTGTTAGATTGTTATTTGTATAAAATTATATTTTTATACTTATTTAAACTGCTAAAAATATATATAAAAATAAATTACGTCATCAATATAAAAGGAATCTGCATGAAGTAAACTAATTTGCTCGCAGCTAAACTATTTTCGTTGTTTTGTTTACTATTCCTTCATTTGAAGTAATAGCAAATGACATTGTTCTTTTTTATATTGATGACAAAGCTTTTCATAAAGCAATTTTTCTTAATAATTCGTTTTAAGACATCAATCTACGAATTTAGTGCTAAACCGAATTATTTTAAAAGACAAAAAGCATATATATATATATATATATATATATATATATATATATATATATATATATATATATATATGCATGTTTAATTCTATGTGAGAGGGAAAGAGCTAAAAAATATAAATTTACTATTTGCTTTCGATTAAAATAAATAACACTGTGTCTTATAATTGCTTTGTTGATAAATTATTGTGATTTCTATTGAAAAAGACAATCCTGTTCTAAATATAAAGTTACTTTCTATAAGATTTAAAAGTAAATCAGCATTTAGGTGAAGGTAGCTAATTTCTAAGAATAGTCATTCAGATAAAGTTTTAAAATTTGATTTGCATAAAGTAACAGCAAGTGACATAGCTATTTTCTAAAAATTTACTTTAAAATATTTTTTGAGCTGAAATATTTTCATAAATATATTGTTTTTGTGTTTTCAAAAATAAAGCCATGATGACATATAAGTTAGTTTATATAGTAAAGTGCGATTCACAAAATCTGATTTTCCAAACTTTTAAATCCTCAAATTTTAGTTTCTTTCTGTTTGAAATAAAATCCTTTGAAAGATAATGTTTTTTTTTTTCAATTTGTTTCGAATTTATATTTCCTTATGATATTTGTATTTCCATATATAAATGGTACTTTTTTAATGGCATTCACATGAAAGGAATAATAGATGTCGAATGTTTTATAACAAGATATTTTATAATAAAGTGACATTCTATCTCATTATATTTTAGAAACTATATCAAAAGGATCAACTATCAAGTAGTTCTTCTATAAATTTGGTAATATCACATTAAGCAGAGTGATAGAATTAAATGTTTGTGATAGTTTCATCAAGGATTACTGCAGTATAATTATTGTAGTGGTAAACTTTGTATTCATAAATTATCGAAAAAGTTCTGGAATTTGCCTGTCTGTATCTGTTGAACCAATTAGTAAAAAGATCGAGATGGAAAGATAATAATTTCAACTTTACTACCACAATAAGATCTTTTCAACAGTTTTTTCTCTGACAACAGGAATTTTTAGATAAAAATGTTCTATACCTGGGATAATTGTCATAAGTTCATTTTTGGCTCTAATTCTTCATGCTCTTTGGCTCTAAATGTGATGAAATATTTATGAAACATTATAACAGGGGGAGAATAATTATAAAATATTGACATCAGTTGATTCAATTATCAAATGTGCTTTGATAATTATTTTACTGTTTGTTTTGATAAATTTTTTACCTTGATTGTAAAAAATGGATTTTGTATCTACCACAGCAATAAACTCATTAGTTTATTGAACACGAAGTTCACCGTAGACATGTAGTGGGATAAAAAAGTCCCAGATTGAAGACCTGATGAACATAAGGAGAGAGATATTGTGCTCTGCTTACTACATACCATAATTTTTTTTTCAGGGTGAACCGCTTAGTGAATACCCTAACTATTTAAAGCTATTTTGGGATAGGGAACTGGCAATTTACTTATTCATTTAAGACTTTCCCTTCCTTAGATAGTGAGCTATATTCATGGGCTTTAAAGAAATCAAATTGTAAAATTTCCAAGCACCCAACCACATGTATGCATATACCGAAAACATAATATTAACTTACATAATATATTGTTAAATCCTATTGTTCAAAAAGAAATGGGTATTAAGCTTCTGCTTAACATGCATTTAGTCGGTGTTCATTTAGTACAAATGGTCGGTATGAAAAGGTTTGACAATGTGTATCGAAGAGCTAACTGCTTAAAGTTTCTGTAAGACGTTTGAAAGCTTACCACACAAATTGCCTTCTGGGAAGATTTATAATAGATAACATTCGCATGCCGTACAAATGGAAATGAGGAAACCTCTCAAGTATATTCGACCGATGTACCTACATACGTTCAAAACCCATCTGCTGTTGTTGAGAAGTGACTGGGGTTGAATTTGAAAACTTCCACGCTCTGAAAATTTCTGTCCTGTTGTTTTTGATTCCATCTGGAGTAGCAATGCTGCACCAGATCCATGAGGCCCTCAATTCTCACAATATCAAGAAACAACAAAGAATTTTTAATAATATTCTCCTTAGTAAATCCCTAACACAAAAAAAATGTACTGGGGGCTAGCTTGGTTGTCACTTAGTTTAGAACAGAAAGGATAAATCTTACGTTTGTTATCAAATTTAAGGCCACGAAGAAAGCTGCTAGTAAACCTAAAATCTCTCAATCCAATATATATATATATATATATAAAGTAATATAGTTGTCAGCTCCAGAACCCATGAAAGTAATTGAATCACAGGACCACCACTATAGAGACCAATGATGAGTATTAGAGAGAACAATCATGGAATTTTCCAAATAATCCGGACTTTCGAATAGAATCCAACTCAGGGTATGGGGACCATCAGTTGGAGAAAGATTCACTTTTAGCCATGTCATCTGTTCTCTCATTTCCATGGATATAATGAGTGGGGATCTTTTGAAAATGCATTCAGCAGGTTAGAGAAACTTCTATGAGCAGAAGAAAAATGGAGATCCCAAAAATATCACCAACATACGAAGATGCATGCAAGTACTGGATAGTGCTGTGATTGTTCATGAAGTTCTGTCCTAATTCTAGATTTTGATGATTCAGATATGGTGAATTATTTTAAATTTTCCAGTTTCCAGGTTAATTCGCTTACACAGTGTAAGTAAATTTCAATAACTCTTTACGAATAGCTTCTAGAAACCAATTAATGATGAATATTATTATCAATTATTTCCAACTATTAGTACATCAATTACTCATTATCATATTAGTTAGATTCAAATGAGTAACACATTGCTTACTAATTAAAAATTCAAGCAATATTTACTATTAACGTTAGCAACAAAGCATTATTCCGAAAAGTGCGCCAATACTGTCATTTGGTATCTTACATTAGACAAGATAACTTAATCATTATGTGGTATTAAGTTAAAAAAATTACCGTAAATCAATAAATGATATTTTTTCCTTTTTACACAAGTGATGATTAAATTAACTGATCCATGATTGGTATTAACAACATGAAATGATAAATTGATAATAAAAAATAAACATTCAAAACAAGAGAAACTACCAAGATAATAATGATT
Source organism: Latrodectus geometricus (assembly GCA_026290005.1). Lineage (NCBI taxonomy): Eukaryota > Metazoa > Arthropoda > Arachnida > Araneae > Theridiidae > Latrodectus > Latrodectus geometricus. Next base: position 82,593 of record JAPDSC010086579.1, on the reverse strand, counting down.
GATTGATTTTGAAAGTATAGAAATGAAATTGCTCCTTTTCAATACCAAGTTTTATATTTCTAACGCAAAACAGGTAAATAGGAAAAATACGAATGTCACAGGTAATCTTTTCATTTCTTAAGCAAAGCTTGACATTTTTTCCGATAAATATTTTAACACATTTTCGTTTGAAATAAAATCTTGAAGGCCTTATTTAAAAAAATATATAAATTGAGCTAGCTATTTTACTTGGCTCTTAATCTTGTTTTGATTTTCGAACGCGTACTATGTCAAAGAAAAACGACTACGGAAATCCGTTTTAAGGATTTTGTTGAGAGACGTCAAAGTTTGTTTTCTGCGAGAAAGGAACGTTGCAAAAGGGCATTGATGTCGTAAAAATTTGCATATCATTCTGAGACCGATTGCAAGAATCCCATAGAAAGTAAATAAACTTTATTTTTTAGAACATGAATCGAAGATCGAGCCTCAAATGGGCGGGGAAAGAAGGGCAAGCACTCCACGTCAGCTGCATTTGTAGTTTATTTATGTGGGATCATATTCTCCCTAGTTTGTAAAAACACAAAAAGTTTTTAAGTAGATTTTGTCTATATTATTTGTATTATTCTAGGAAATGTCATAAAGTTGTTGTAAATAAAGGCGGTCCACTTATTTTCATAAATTTAAAATATTTATAGCACCTGTTTTTTTTAATACTTAAAATATTACAAATATTTTTTATTTTTCAATTTTTAAACTTTTTCCACGTGTTTATGAACACCTTTTAAGAATAATATATACAAATATTATAAACTTACTCTTTGAGCTATCATACTTAAATACAATTTGAAAGCCTCTGTTATTCAAATGCTTATACTATTTACTAAACTCGTAATCGGTTTTTTTTACTACATATGGAGTATAAAATACATATAAGTAACTATACATATAAGTAACTCTAAGGAAGAAAGCAACAAATTTTGTTAAAGAGGATATATTAATGGAAGACAGTTTCGATAAAAAGAGTATGTGCATATCATATAAAGTAGTACTTCTAGTTATTTAATTTATCAGGCATTATAGCTATCGATTTTTCTTGTACATTTTTAGTTTGTTTCTTAGATCAATAAATATTTCTTGTTCTTTAAAATCTAGCATCTTTTTTAAATGTATTAAGTTTATCAAATATTTTTAATAAAATATGCGTACATTCATTATTATAAAATGACATTTTTACTATAGCAAATTAATATTTCATTTATATCATTAGTGTAGCACCATTTTCAAATTAAAATATCTTCCAGTATAGGTAATGTGTTACACTAACGTAATATGTGGCAATAACGTGACATAATAAAAAATCACAAATCATTGAAGAACTAATAAAATGAGACTAATGTGATAAAAATATGTATTATTGGACTAGGATGCTTGATTAATTTTTTTGTCATTTATAGATAAATTCAAGAATTAAAATACTTTTAAGTGACATTTTTGTGTAACGTAACTCCATTGAAACAAATGTAGCAGACGTGGCATAATTAGATACAAGCTTGCATAAAACACAAGTAATATAACTTTAACTACTAACAAAATTTACGAATGGGAATTAGTTGGCTTCAATACATGATGCAAAATTTTAATTTTCCATCTATATTACTTTAAGCCATTTTATCACCGTTTTTTGAACATTCATAAATTGAAATTTGTTTTAAGGTAGATACTAAGATTCCTGGTAAAAATATCTCTATATGACACACATATTAGTAATATAGTAAGACACATATTAGCACTTTTGCCATGTAAAGTAATTGGCAGTTTCCTTGGTTTCCTCCTTTGCTACAAAAGAATGTCATCAATATCGGAAATTAGGAAATATTGTCAATTTAGGAAAACTGATCACCTCGGATGGCAGGTGATAAAAAGCAGTTTTTATCTGTTAGATTATTCAGGAGGTCAATCTTTGATATCATTACTTAGTTGTAACTTATTATTCTCTGTTTGTGCATGCTAGGAGGTTTTTGAGATTTCTATTTGGTGACCCAGGAATACATAACATTGTCTATGAAGTTCTTGAAAAGAAAGGCAAATTACCTTGTACGGTACAGACTGTAAAGCTAATAAATGTCATGTGTTAAACATTCAAATAAACTTCCAAATATTCATTATAGAAACCTGAACGGAAAAATCATAAATTTAGGAGATAATGTACAAAACGTTTCAACACTGAAATAAGTTTCTATAAAATAATATATTTAGACAAACTTTGCCATAAATAACATTAAAATTTGCCTCAATTTATATTTTATTGATATAAATTTCATAAATTTTCAACCACAAAAGAATTCATTATAAATTTTATTTATGGCTACTCTCAAATTTTAAATGAAATCAAAATTTAGTTTTTATCTGAAAAATTGAAATACTACATTAACTTTAATTAAAAATGTTTCTAATTGTTGATTTCTTTCACAGTTTATTAAAATATTTAAGTTTACTGCATTAGTAAAGTAATATTAATAAAAAATAAATTTTGAGCTAAAAAGGACAGGATTTACATTAGTGAATTTAAGTGATTCTAATTTCCTAATCCATATATTGTCCATTGTTTACACATTAAATCATAATCAATTAATTAAAAAATATATATTCTTATGAGTTACTCTTTGATTAACAACTATGAATAGATTCCTTTCATGGCATGGCTAATAAAATATCAATTATGTAGCTTGATATTGCGTCTTAAACCTTCGTAAGAGAGACGGCTTCATAAAAGAAATCACGTCTTCAAAGATTAAGTGAAGACAAACAAAATAAGATGAAAAAAGCGAAGAACCGGGAAAACTGATTCAATTGCTTCGTAGAAGTATTAATGGACTAGATATACTTCCCGTCTAGAAAAGTTTGTATCAAATTACAGAACTTTATACTTGACTCCAATAATCTTTAAGCAAATATATATATATATATATATATATATATATATATATATATATATATATATATATATATATATATATATATATATTGATAGAAGCAAGAACATTTCTAATACTAACATATAATTTTTGTTAGCTTGTTTAAGATTGAAAGGAATTTTTTCAAAATACTTGAAAATACTTGGACGGTTTGTGAGATACAATAAAAATTAAGATGGACTGGATTTCTCAATTCTCGGTTAAATTTTTAAATTTGGATATCATAACTGAATTCAAATTTTTGCGTTATCATTCCTTACATATTGTGAAAATATTTGAATCCCAACATGAAACGTTGAACCAAGTTTTTTATTCCTACACTTTGCAGCATTGCCGATGTTGGTGTCAAAATTTCTTCTGTTAACATTTGTTTTAATTTATCTATATTTCAAGGATTTATCTGTGAAACCCTATTTACTAAATAGTTTTAGAGGGAATATCTTACAGCACAAGGTCCAATGAACTTAATGACCAGATGCCATTTGAAATTAAGTGGTCATAAAAGAATTCTGTAATCGTGTTCATTGTAGTTTGACGTTGATAAAGTAGCTGCGTCTTGCGGAAGCAGTCTTGTATCTCCGGTGAAGCAATGAAAGCTACAAAAAAGGATCTATCTCATTCGTTGCCTTATTTCATAGAGAATACCAATAAATGTTTTGGATATAAAAATACTTTCATTTGCTCAAAGAGACTCTTTTAATTCGTGAGGTGAATTTTGCTGTTTATATAACCATCAATGTTTAACCAAATGTAATTGAAAAAGCAAACGTCCTTAAGATTTTGAATAATGAGGGGGAATAAATCGATGAACCCAAACAGAAAAGTGCAGTAGGTTATGTGGATCTCTTGGATTATAAATGATCTAGGAACAATTTTAAATGGTGTCTCACAGCTTGAATAGCTGAACCATAGGATATTTCTTGCTCAAATTGTAATTGCCGTATGGATTTATTTGGTTTTTGTTCAGAAGAAATAATGCTTTTAAGTTTTCATTGTTGCTGATGCTGTTCGAGTTCAGAGTTTTTTTTTTTTTTTCAAATTTATGACACATCCCTTTGATCAAAATCTCTTAAGAAAGATTTCTTTTATCGAGCACGGCTATAAATATGCAGTCACATTTTGTTGAAACGTTGATGTTATAAATAACTAAAATATTTCGAAGTATGTTGAAGGAAACTTACCAGAACATAACATGAATGATTAATCTTCATTTAAGCTGTATAAAATGGCGTAAATTTTTATATTTGATATTTTGAAACGTTAATATTAAATGAGATTATGTAAAATATCATTTTTCTTAGTTGTTGTTTCTAAATTCTCATCAAGGAAATCGTTTAAACTAATAAAATCTTATACAAGCAATGGACATTCAGGGATACCCTATCAGTCCAGTCTAAGGTAGTACAAGATGTGCTGAGGTGTTTTCTGTCCTGCTGGGCTCTAGAGCAGAAAAGGAAATCTCTTACATCACACAGAATATATGAGGAAAATTCTCACATATTTTCGGGGGAAGTAAGCGTTCCCCACTCGCAGGTCGGGATAGACATGCATTGGTCTACCTGTCACATGGAAAAGGTACGGGGGGTTGTCTTTTTCTAGTTATTATTTTCATGTTTTTGATTATAAGAATATAGATATTTTTGAAGCTTAATGAGTAAAGTCAATAATAATTTTTCATCATAGCTAAATGAGTTTGTGAATATACATCTATCTATCTATCTATATCTATTGTATAATATATATTAAAAATTAGATTCAATAATCTTCATGTACTTGCAAAATTGAAGCTACAATAAGATTTAAAATAAAATAAAGGAAAATAAACTCAATGTTTATAATTTAAATCTAATACCCAGTAGTACAGTTGATGTAAATATAAACTATATTTTTAGTATTATTTATAATTTATTAATTTTAATTTTATTCACATATTTCGAATATAAATGTAAATAAGAAGATAACACAACGGAATACATAAGAAAAATTTATTGTTATTGTTGCATAACTGCACACACTTTGCAAAACTTCCAAAAATAAAACAATGTAATAGAAAACCGTGCTCAAATGCAGATAAGAATGGACCTTATGTCAAGAATATTATTTTTTTTATCCAGTTATCAAAATGCGTGATTCAAAATCTAACTGCGAAAACATGGAAATTCACTCTCTTCTATTAAATCTGGGAAAGATAAATGTTATGCACATCTTTATCAGATATTTTCTTCAAAAGTTCCATTATTTTTATTCCTTATTTTAGAAGAGTTCGCATATTTCAGGAAAACTAAATAAGGATTTATGTTTATACAAATAAATATATTAAAGTTTTGAATTTTGTACTTTTAGACAATGGGCGAAGATTGTTTGGAAACTGTTAATATTCCCTGAGGATCTTTTGATAAAAATTCGTTGAAAATATACCTTAAACTTTTATTTGTTTTGCTTTTGCTTGAACAGAGATATTTTTATACTTTAAATGCGACAATTTATCAGTAATCTCCAAACTTTGAAATAAAGTATTGATCTTTATTATAAATTCTGAAATTTAATTAAGATTTTTTAAGTTATTATCTTTTTACCGGTGAATTTATAAATATTTTAATTAAACTTTCAAAAATTTTTTAAACTTCTTTGTAAGCAAAGGTATTTGTTTATTTATTCTTGAAAACTTAGCAATAAACTATATGAACTTACTGTGAATGTATGTATTATTTTAAAATACATAATGTCAATTTATATTTGCAAATGTGATTTTATTGATGTACATGTAGTTATATATTTTTATACGAGTTCAATTTTCTTATAAATTAAACTTCCATAACTTAGTTTTTGCTTTGATAATTTCGAAGATTTTTAAAATGAATATTTTAAATAATGCCAATTTATACGATTTTTTTAAATTATTGATATTTAAACAGTGAATAAATAATTAATGTAACCATCAAATTGAATTAACTATAATTACTAAGAGTTTAAGCTTACGCCCAAGATGGACTTTGGATAAAACTCATCTTAGTAAATTATAATTTTCATCTTCAAAGGGATGATAAAACTTATCAATAAAAGTAGTTGATTTGAAGTCATTTAAAATATGGAATCGTCCCAGTGATTACGATAAATCATCTAGTAACTATTACTAAAATTAAAAGATGAAAATTTGATTAAAAGCTAAGTTATTGACATTTGAAATAATGCTAATGTTGGAAACGCATAAATTAGAATCAAGTGTTTTTGACAGACATGCAACAAAGTTTTGAAATTGATCGATATTTGTTCTAATTGCTACTTAAAACATATTCCCTTATGAGTTAAAGAAATATTTATATAAATATTAATTTTAAGTAAATACATATTTAATATGGGGCCACTATTAAAGGAATAAAAACTCATGTTGCTTGAATAAAAATTCGGTTACCTAATTTTCGTAAATACTATAAAATCTAAAAGTGTCAGAAAAATTCTGAAAGTTTGAATAATTTATGATAATAATGTAAGATATATAAAATTTTTGTTACGTATATAATATATGTAATATAATACTGTGATATATATATATATATATATATATATATATATAAAGTGATATTCTATATTATAATAATAATATTATAATTACTAAAGCAGTAGCCCAACAGCTCATATGTTAGCCAAGGCCTGCATTGCCCATACCTGTTTTCCTGACTGAGGGTCGCTGGGTTGTGAATAATGTCTCCCTCAGTTGGTCAGCCAAACGCGAAACTTCAAGTCCTGATTTCCCAAGTATGTTTGGCACTCTGTTTATCGACACAAGGTATGAAATGATGAATTGACCTTTCGGAGGATTGAACATCGGTCCGATGTTTTAAGATTGCTATTTGCTAAAACTAAGTTCCTGGGCTTCATTGTTTTATTCTTTTTGTGTGTGCGAAACATAATGTGAAAAATTATATATTTTTATATTTAATTTACACTTTAACTTTATTTTATAGTAAACTACTATGCATTAATATAAATACAAAGTTGCTTACATATAATATAAATTAGAAAAAAAATATTTTATTTTCAACAAACGTGCTCCTTATCTTTTCGGAAAACATGGTTTCTTTAAACATCAAATCATGAATGATTATTGAAGCGGTGTAGAGAAAATTGTTTTAAAAATTCGCCATTTTTGTTAGTGAACATACAAATTTTGACTTTAAAAAAATATTATTCATTCTTAACACTATTTTAAATAAAAAAAATATTACAATCATGTTATACAAACAAAGCATTTCCTAATTTATTTTTCGTAGAACAATCTCATAAAGAATCATAAGTAAGTTAATTTATGTGTGCTTTCCAAAGACATTTCAGAAATTAGAAAGATAATTCTCTCAAAACTACTTGCATTATATTATTATGCTTAAGTATGATTTGTATTTATTATTATGGAGTATAATTCAAATTTATTCTATCCTTTTTAAGAAGAAAATATGGCTTTCTATTGTAAAATCCATTATATTTATTACTTAAGAAATTTACTGCGGATTGTTTTTTGGTGTATTTATGATGGTAAATTATCGATTTAAATGATCTAAAAATCATTTTAATTTTTTTTACTATGGTGTACACACACAAATATATATAATCATGTATGACCATTGATCTTTTAAAAAACTTTATAAGGGGATATTTTACAATTCTTTTAGTTTATTAAATACTATTTGATTAATTTAAATTTGGTTAAAACATTTAACAAGTCATTTTTATCTTTTTTCAAAGTTTATATTTCTTATTAGAAACAAAATGTATGTAATTATTTTCATCTATATCAATATTTTGTTTTATAAAAATATTAAAACAAAATTCCAAAATGGTTGTTTTAGTTTAATATATTAAACCTCTGAATTAAAATTAATACATACGTGTATCTGTTTATTTCAAATGTTTAAAGCGGTTATAACTACTATCTTTTACAGAATTGTTACTAAATATTATAAGTACTTTAATTAATGGTTTATAATAGAATGGTAAGCAATGCATTTTGAGAAATGTCCCAATGCAAAATTATAATTTCGAAAATATATTCCATAGAGTTTGTATAGTTCATTCAGAATCAAAATTTAAATATTAAAAGGTATTTTTTGTGATACATTTTTCACTATCAAATACATTCAATTTCAAATATATTAAACTAAGAGTTGAACAAAAGTAGCTAAATTATTCACCATGTAAGTCTATTGAGATATTCAGTAAAATGATATCTTCAGACATGTTTACATAGAAATTATCTGCCAGTTAGAAACTTGGTCTAATTATTACAAATTCTTTTAGAATTTTGGTGAAATGGGAAATCATTGTATTAAGAAATTATTTATTGTCAGCAAAATATTTATTATTGAATACTGTTCAAAAACTATGCAGGCTCATATATATGTGTATGTTTTATAGAGTAAAACAGTATTTGTTTTTTCGTAATGCAAAACAATAATTTGAACTTAGCTAAGTTAGTTGTAAAAATCCTTATTTTTCAAATTTTTTTTTTATTTATGCTTGGTACACATTTTCCATCGTGAATGACGATTTGAAAAATCTAATAAGTTTGATTCACTAGTATCAAAAATAGTTCTAAAATATTGTATACTATAAAATGTAAATATTTTTCCAGAACATTGTATAAAATAAAATTTTACAGGACTAACTACCACATTGTCTGGACAAATTCTAATATTAAAATTACCTCATTAGTAAAACAGCATATATAAGAGCCAAGACTAACAGTGCCCTTATCTGTTTTTGTGACCCAGGGTATTGGGGCACGAAGCATGGATATGTGGCCAGTTTCATGAGAAACCTTCAATGTTTAATTCTAAAGAATATTTGGTGTTAAGTTCTATCAAACAAATGAAGGGATGAAAGGCTGAGTTGACTTTGCTCAATCCGAGGATCGAGTCTCTGTCATGTGCCATGGGAACACGAAGCACTACCGCTACGCCACCAATCTTCTTGAATAACCTCAGAAAATTTAACATATCATTAATACATAAATTTTAAGTACTTACGAATTGAAAATGATGAAATTTTTATCTTAATTACTTTTTATTAAACGTAATAAAATAAATATTAAAAAATATTTTTGCAGCTTACAAAAGTAAAACTAATAATAAGCAAAAATAAATGCTTAAAAGGAGGACTTTAAAATTTGGGATTTAAGGTCTTAGTTATGTCGAATATTTCAGTTAATGGTCTAGAAAAACATTTTTGTTGTTCTTTTGCTTGTTTGTAGAAAAATAAAGGAACTTTGTTTCTTTTCTTTTTTATTTTTTAGAAACTTTCTTAAACTTTTTTCTGCAGATGCTTGAAATTGTTGGTAGCGAATCAATAAATTTGTTAGATGGCAGTAAATAAATTCAATAATCCTCAATCTCCTTTTAATAACTTGAAAGGTTTTTTTGTTCTGCGTTAGTGGATTTCATTTTATAAATTGGTCAGTAAAAATTTCCAAATATTTATGTAAAAAATATAATGAAAACTTAAAATTGCTAAAAAATATTCCGAATATTATGAATGCTTGCATTACATTAAAAAAAAAACATATTTTATTTTCTAAAATTTAGTCTTTGTTACATATTTTTCAATTTCTATTGATTAGTTTACACTTTATCTATGTATATCTTGTTTAAATTATCAATTGTTAGTAAATTACTTTTTATTCATCTTTCCATTTCAAATATATTTTTTTAAACTTATGGATGACACTTGATGCTAATACAGTTTTTTCAAATATTAATTCAATTTTAAATTATATTAATTAATTTGTTTTATATGGGAGAAAAATACACTAATTTTATGTTGAAGCCATCTGTTGGTATCAAAAGTTACTATCCCTATCTTTACGTTTCTTACATTTTTAAATTTATTAATTTTTGTTATCTTGTAAACGAATTTATTACTTCTTATGAGAATTAAAAGGTAGATTAAACTTTGGGCAAAAAACTATTCATTCTGTGAATACTTTTCAGAAAATATTAATAGGAATATTTAATGAGTTGATATAACATTAATTAATTTTTCTTCTGCACTCAAGTTACAAAATAATTTTAAAAAATATTTTACATTCCCAAAATTATCAAATTAAGCAATAATGTAATAAGCAAAAATATATAATTTAGTTTTAGTTCTTAGAATATTTCAATTAGAATAAGAACATGAGATCCCAACATCAGAGTCCACTAAATTTATAAGCATCATTTGTAATGCAAAGAGAAGAGTTTGATACAAATACACCAGAATATAGAGATTCTTCGTGTAAGTAGTTTCGATGTATTATAACTCTGATTTGCAGTTTAACAGTTCATGGATTTGATTATCAATTCATCTGGGATTCCTATAATGTTTGTAATATAATCTGAATCAAAGAATGCAGTACTTAACATACACTGGAGAAAGGTTCTAATAAATGAATATCAATGTCTTATTTTATGATTACAATCACACCAATATTAAATCAAACCGTGCACTGAACACAATATTAAAAAAACTCCATATTTTGACTAAAGTGTTACCTGTTAATAGTGATTTAATCACATTATGGATAAGTAGCATTTTATGAATATTCCACAAGACATAACTCATCATCCAATGTCAGCATTCGAAATGAATTTCATTATTTCTGTTCTATAGTTCCTAATTGGCTCTCTGAATGATCAATTTTTTCTTTCTTTTTTTCTATTCCCATTTTAGACTCAAATTTTTTTTAATTAAATAAAAATATTGCTTCTAAAATATTCTGTACTTGCTTAAATCTACATATTTATATTATATACATTTCTGTTTTATGAAACAAATGTCTAAGTTTTTTTAAAACTATTTTGAGGATTGTTGATTTCAATTCCATAAATTGATATTTTAACATAGTTTTTGTTGCTAAATAACAAATGTAATAATTTTGAAAGCAAAATATGTGTTATTTATCAAATTATTTTAATTGTTTTAAAAATTTATATAATTTATTTATATGTAATAATTTTATAAATTTACATTATTTATTATTATTCTTTAAATTAAATTTGATAAATAATTAACGAATAATTTATTTTTTTTATTATCTGTAAAAATCATTTGAATAATCATGTGCATTTAAATTTAATGGAATATATAAGAATAAAATAAATAATTAAGCACATAAATAAACTGCAGCAATCCAAAAAATTGCATAAAATAATGAATAAAAATGAAATAAATTCATTTCGAGAATATAGCAACAAGTTATTAATTATGAATCAATCTATTGTTGGAAATAATGTTTCTGCAACATTTAACTATTGCCGAATTTCAAAGGTAGAGGTACAATTACCCAAATTGGCGACCATTTCCACTAGTAAGTGGAATTTGAAGTACATGAGGATTCACATAACTACTACTAATTGTCCAAACATGCAGAGAGAAGTATAATTGAATTACATCATTGCTAAGGTAATGAATATTTCATTTCAATCATTATATTGAATAATTTGCTGTAATTTTCAACATATTTTTTCTGAATAGAATAAAAATAATTGGTTATTGAAATTAATATGACAAAATTACAAAATAACATTTTCGTCATATTATTAAAGGGCTTTTGAAATTTTTTAATTAAAATATTTCATAACTCTTATTGTCAATGCCAATTTATTTTTTATTTTTAATTAAGCGTTGTCTTTAAAAATTATAAATTATCATTGTTTAACAAATGATAGAAACATGACATTGAAGTAATGAATTCTAAGCTGATGCGTATTTAAAATTAATTAATAAAATTATTTATGTCAAATTGTGGTAAAAACCAATATTGAAATGTACTATTTAGTTTTATTTTGGAAATTAAGTAATGAAAAGTTCTAATTTATATGTAGTATAGTGATTCAGTACTGTATATTTCAGCTCATTCAACAGATTCTTTGCAATATTTGATTATCAGATCAGGCTTGCGTGCAAGATATTCTTCTGGGAAAATAAATGACGAATAATTCTGTTTGCCCTATTGTATACAAAGTAAAGACAAAGCACAACCCTCTGTGTTGTGCTTTGTCTTTACTTTGTGCGCGGATGACAAATTTTTTTTGAAAAATGAATGAATCATATTTAAATATTTTTTTAGCTTCTTTAATAATGTGAGATTTCAATACTTTTTCTAAATAATAGTTTTTTATCTAAATAATAATAGTTTTTTGGATAAAATTGTTAAAATAAACACTTCAACATTTTTTTCAATAAAAAAGAAGCAGCTTCCAAAGAATGTCCTTCTTGTTAATAAGCTTCTTAACAAAGAAATAATTTCTTTTGTTAAACAGATATTCTTCATTGGTTTTAAGAACAATCGGGGTTTTTTCTGTTACAAAAGTAATTTCTCTTCCAAAAATATGAAGCCTGAGCAGAATGTCTTTTCAAAAGCTCTTTTCACTTTTTTATTCTTTCAATTTTATTTTTCTAGGTTAATCCATAGAATGTCATTTTCTTGTAAGTTTTCAATTTTAAATCCTGTTTATTGATAATTAAAGACATATTTTTTGATAAATTCAAGTCTTGTCAATTTTTTTCTAGCAAATTAATCAATTAAATTTTGTTTGTACACTTAGATTTTTTACAACATTATGCCTTTTTCTATACTACCTATTTCTTTAAACCAGTTAAAGTTATTTCACTTAATCTTTTAAAAACACATTTATGTTTCTCAAATTTTTAAAAATTTTACAATTCCATTTAATTTTTAAAAATCACTCAAGAATTTAGCTTCATTTAATATCTATGCTGAAAGCAAAAATGAAATGATTTTAATTAAAAAATCATCTGCAATCTTATTTATAGAAAAAAAGTTAAACTATAAAATGTTACCAACTAAAACGAAATAAATAGCATGCACGAAATATAAATGAGATTTATGCGCAAAAGAATTTCGGCATTATATTTTATGAGCATGTTGTACAATGTCTTAAAATTTAAGATTCATATAATTTAATGTTTAAATTGTTAGTTCTTTTTAAATAATAAATAGTTTAATATATTGGAGATAAAATAATTCATTTTTAAGTATGCTTTTCTATTGAATATGCCTCATGTTTGTTAAAACATAACGTTTCTTTATATAATATAAAAAAACAAAATAAATTTACTGTCATTAAATTAATTTTTTCTTGAAATATAGAATAAGGTTATATATTTACCACAAGTTTACAGAATATCTATTAAAAGGAATACAATTAATATTAATATTATTAATTGGATTCTTTTTTAGTAACAAGAAACTTCGCATTATAAATTTTATATTTGCAAAATGGTTTGAAATTTTTTTGAAGTTATTTTATGATTATTTAAACATAAAAAATATTTTTAATAAGAATTTAAAAATTATCAAATATTTTTAATAAAATTTAAAAAATGGTTTATGTATTTAAATGAATGTTTTATATATATTACAGTTTTAAACAATTGCTATTTATAATTTCATGCTAAACACTATCTATAAAATACATAGTTATATTAGTTTATATATATACAACTGTGCTTGTGTGTAAGAGAGTAAAGACTTTAACTTAGATATTATTTAGCAATTTTCCATTCATAACAATTAAATGAAAACAAAATAAATACATTTTCAAATAAAGCAATTATGAGGTAGAAAAATAATAGTATTTGAAGCTAGCCTATATGCTTAGAAGGGAAAACAAGCGATCTGCAATCAAAAACCAAAGCAAAGATGAACAAAATCGTTTTCCCAGAGAAAATATTTTTGCCGTTAGTGCATTTTGGTCTTGAAAGCACAGAACAGGAAATTAGAAAGTTCCCAAGTGGTGACGGAGTGTTGACGTTTCATTTTGCTCTTCTACTTCTTAAGATTGCGGAGAAAATAGTCAACAGAATGTCGTTATCATTCTCACCGCCAAGTGTCGCGAAATGATGGATGACGACATAATTGCTTTGTGGGCTTAAGAGGAAATTAAATATCAGTAATTCCCTTCAACTGAGTGATTTTAATTACGCTAAATAGTTTTAGAAAAAAATGATTTTCCCGTTAGATAAAAATAAATTTTTTTGAGATTTAAAATGAAAATTGTTTTGAAGATTTTTAAAATCAGCAAAGTACTGGAAAATAATTTATAGATTTTTTTTTATTTTCATTTTTTTAAATACAAAGCAAAACAAGCAAATAATCTATTTCCCATTCTGTTTTCATCTAACTTTTGCACGGGAAAAAATTAATTAACAAAATTTAATTAATGTTAAAATAATATGTAATTTACATAAAAAGTAACATCGTTTTTCGGGCGATTTTTAATTAGACAATCTGAAAAATAATCTAATATTAAATTACATGGAATTCATTGCTAAAATGAATTGTAAATATATATCAAGGTTTTTCTATAATTGGAATAATCATATTATGTATTATAAGGATTGTATAAAATATAAGTGTAATGCCATTAAAATGCCAAATTCGGTTTCTTTAAATAAACATATCAATTGAATCTGCATATTTTTTAATATATTTTATGCATGCTTTAAATATTTTATCCTATACTTTTATGAACAGTTTTTCAAGCAGTTTTATATGTGTCCGATGGTTATTTTTTGTATGTGATAAAAACCTTTGCATAATGCAATAAAAAAAGAAACAACATGATTTTTCGCTAAATCCTGGTAAATATATTGTAAATAAGATAAGTGTGTGTTTTAGAATTTAAAAATTGTTTTAAAATAAGTGTTTTTCTTGTATTTAACTGGATCAGTAGAGACGGATGAAAAAAAGCACTTCCTAAATATATTAATTTTAATATCTGTCCTATCGAACACCCGCACGTTAAGATGATCTATAAACGTTAAAAAATTTTTATAGGATCTAATTTCTTTTATTGATGCGACATAACTTGTAGAGGAATATGCCAACAGAGATGTCGATCTTGTCATTTGATGTAGAGCTCAAAATCGCTATCTCATTGGCTTTGTTTAGAATGAGTAACTGTATCAAGACGAAGTAAACTTATTGATGATTAATTCTTTTTTAAAAAAAAGTTTGGATAAGATAGTTCAATAATTAACAAGGTTGTTGAATTTATTTTAACAAAACTTTTCATTTTTAAAGTCGTTTTTTAATTTTTTGCAGTATTTTCTAAATTATATATATATATATATATATATATATATATATATATATATATAGAAAATTTGTTCTTAAATTCATGTCTCACTTAAGTATTTCGTAAGCAGGAAAAACAATAATTTCATAGCTGTAAAAAAGATAATAAAATATTTAAAATTTTAATATTAATCCTACACAAAGATGAGTTACAGGTTTAATTCTTTTACTCTTATAAACTAAATAGGAACTTAAACTTATAGTGATCAGAAACTTGTATGTCAAATTTATAATACTTTTTGGACTTTTAAGAAGTACATAATTTTATTAAGAAATTAAATAGCTTCGTAAAGTTTTTCTAATAATTAAATAATTTTTATATTCGTAGAAACGATGTTCTCGAAAATATTATGTCATTCGAAATTTGTATAAATGAAAAGAAATAAGGTTACCAGAACATTTCACAAACAGCAAATATATATATTTTTTGCTTAGATGTTCCTTATTCCTGTTTACATTTACATAGCAGACTTCCCGGTTCTTAGCTCAAGAGCTTTACCAGCTTAGCTAGAGGCTGCTGTCATTTTGAATTTTACATCAATAGTCTGTTAAGCCGTACTAAGTTATGAATATTGCTCATAAAAATATTTACAGCTTAAAAATTAAAAAAAAATAGTAATAATAGATTTTATACTCAGAAGAAAGAAATTATTTATAAAGAACTTGTACATTGATTCAATTGTGGAGATACGTGTTAAGTATTTTCATCCTTAATCCACGTGAAGAGTCAATCAGAAAGTTCATCATGATAGACTAGGAGCCTCTCTTCACGTGGTATTCCAACATTAAAAATTTAAAGTTTAATTAAATTCTTATTAAAGTTTACTTTCATTTTATTTAATAGGATAAATAAAGTTAAGCAACGTATAGTAAACTTTCTTCATTATAATGCAGTCTAAGTTATAAGTGTATATTTTATAAAGAGTAATTTATTAAGATAAGTTATTAACTATAGTTATATTACTGATATAAGAAATATGCAATTCTGTGAAATTAAAAATAATGTCTACAGTTAAAATATGTGGTTATAAACACGGTTGCTGATGGATTTTTCTCCTATAAACTATTAGTAATTTTAGCTCAAGTAATCATAAAAGCCAAGCTGTTCTAAAATTAATATAACTTCATTTATATAATACTTGCTACTGTTGCAATTGGAAAATAATGTCCTTAGTATTTCATTCAAAATATATCGATTATGAACAAAATCATCACATAAATCTAATTCACACATAGACCTTATTCTAATAAGCTTAAAAGAAAACCTGAAATCTTACATAAATTGTATTACATTATGTATTACAAAATTAACTTTTGATTAGTTTATTATAGTTTGATATCGTTTTAATTTAATGTTATATATCATTACATAAAACTCAAATAAAACAGGACATACAATCAAAATGTCGTAGATCTTTTTTACTATGTTCATGTATATTTCAAATTTATTTTAAATTTTAATAAAAATTATATAAAAACTTTATAAAATGTGTCTTTCTTTAACTTTCTCATTAATTCATATTTAATGAATATTCATCATAATTTTACTCTATTATAAAAAATAATTCTAAGCTAAAATAAAGCTCATTGTTATTTAAATATTTTATTTTTATTTGAACTTCTAATAATAATTTAAATTTCTAAACTTATTTTTACTAATTAATGAATTATTTGTAAAGTGCTGAACTTGGAATATTTCAAAATAAAAATTTAGAAAAATGTGTGAATTTTTTCTCTCTTTCGAAAAATTAAATAAGACAAATATAAAAAAAAATTAGGTACATATGTACAGAATTTTTTTTTTTAAATATAATAATGATCACTTGAAATACGACTTTTTATAAAAGAATTCATTTATTTTTTTATTTATTTCTTTTTCGTAGTTTTTTATTTTATTATCACCTCCTACATTGGTTAACTTGAGTTTTCGAAACGTTGAACTTAAGCAAATGTTTCTTGAAAACATTAATTACTAAAAATTTAGTAATTCATGATTTCAAGAAACATTTTCTGAAAATTATGTTATTTGTAATTTTTAAGATTAGAAAAATTACTGACAAATTCATTTTAAAAATATTTATCAGGAATAATCTTAACCCCGAAAATAATGTTTACAAAGGAAAACCAATAATTACCCCAATCAAAATATCCTAACCATAATGGTGCCTATGAAACTTTGAAATTTTTAAACTTTAATTGCATTAAGTCAAATTCAAATCATGATTTTTTGCTGTCATTATGTACAAAATATCAGAATGAGAATATAACTCACACATTCTTATTCATCATATCTTGAAAAATTACTCATCTAATTTTGGGAACAACATTAAGTCAAGTATATTTTAAGTAGTAAATGTTTACTTTTTACACCTGAAAAGCTCTCTTTATAATCTTCCATGCTAAGTATAGTTAACTTCTTTTTAGTTATAGATATTAAGAAAGTATAAAATGGCTAATTTTCATTAAAATTAATTTAATTTAGATGAGGTCGCTGTCGCCTAGTTAGTCCGTTTGCTCTCGCTATTGAAAGGTAGTGATTTCGAATCCCGACCCAACAGAAGATCCGTCGGGTTTACTACTGATGACGGTTTGGGCACGTAGTATCGGAGTTCTAAGGTTCTTCGTGTGAAGCTCTAATGATGGCAGACCAAGTCTGGGGATTTTCTGCTTGATTCCTGCTTCTAAATTGGAAAAATGCATCCATTTTCGAGGCAACGATGACACATCATTAAGTTACACCCTAAATAAGTTGTCATCATTTTTACTCTTTGTAGTGCTGAAATAGGGATATCCTAGAAGCAGCCAGTCATTAAAAATAAAAAAAATTAAAATAATAATTATTATTAGTGAATAAATGGAACTAGCTTTCAGGGGAACGTTACGATTTAAATATATAATGTTAAACTATCTTTTAAGAACTTTTTATTATTTAAGCATTTTGTTCCAAACTCAATTTTGCACTGGAAAATAAGATATCAAGAGAATATTTTTTTTACAAAAATCAAATTAAAAATAAAAAATCAAGTGTAATATTGAGGATTTGATTTTTTTTTATATAAAATTAATAAATATTAAGGTGAGTATTTACATCATCCGAATTATATTGCCAATCTGATATGCGTTGTATTAGAAAAAGTGAGAACGCGTTCTCTATTATGTTTGAAAGAAATAGTTTTAAAAAATAACAGAACAGTAAATTTTAATTTAAAAACTGTACAATAAAATGTAAAAAGAGGAGAGTGTTAGGCCGTACCGTAGTGGTCACCAGTTGACAGCATTAAGAGAGTTGAAAATCTAAGCGTCTTTCTAGAAGCAAGCAAAGTTCATCTTGCCATGCATTTTTGATCAGTATTAAAGTGAACTCAAGTCAGAGTCATTTACGGTTTGCATTCATTAAAATCACCGATATTTAAATTTTTGAATGAAATGCTGTCGATTTCTTAAGCAAAACTAAACCCAATATCTTGATATGTGTTGAATTACAAAAAACCATCTTGATATTTTGAATCATTGTCAAGTAAAGATATCGACATCTGAGTTAGCACTCTTCTCTGAGCAGTTCATATTAAAAGGTATTTTTGACCCTTACAAACTCCATTAATAAAAATAATTAAATATTCTAAGGTTTCAGAAAAATCAAGCTTTCCGCAAATGACCATATTATATATTGATTAAATATATGATAATGAATTCAGAAGATATAAATTTTACAGTTGTGTTGAATTATCATTTTCGTTTTCACCAATAATTAAAATATAATATTCTTTCTCAAGAGGGTGGTATATTATTTTTTAGAGAATCTATATTTATACGTGGTAATATTTTAATAAAAAATTAAATAAAGGTTTAATGGTTGCTATTCTAACAGTGTTAGAATAATATTTAAACAATAATAAAATCCCATATTTTATATACAAATCGGATTATTAATCCAATAATAGGAATATATTAATATGTTAAAATTTAGCCATTTACTTTGCAAATAACTGACGGTTTCATGTCTCTGAAAATAATATTTATTAAACTGTATATTACGTTAATTAACATTTTCTATCAAATAAATATGTTATATTCTATTGCATATTATTAAGATAAAACATTGTATTAAAAATTAATTTTGTTTTAAATTTAGACATTTTCTTCTCCATTGCTTCATTAAATTAGAACAATTAAATTTCTTTATCTTTCACTCTTAAAAAGCTTCGTTTTTAAAATTTCAAAAATATTTTAATTTATTTTGTTGTAAGAGAAGATGGTGCTAGAATACTTTGCTATAACACATATGAAGGGATTCTTCCACTTCATCATCAAAATTCAGCTGTAAGTAATTTGTTTGTGATAATGAGGATTTGCACGAAGAAAAGTTAATGAATCATGCACTCATTATTTTTCTTGAAGAGCCCTCGTAAATGCTGTTCAAGCACCATAATGAGCTCTTCAATTTCAGGCACGTTTCAAGCAGAAATAAAAGACAAATAATAGAGACGCACTATTTTTTGCCGCAAATTCTTGTGGAAGTCTTGTCTCAAAGAAAAGCATACTTTGTTTCTAAACAAGGCAATGCACATTATTTATATATCTATCTACCTAAATATAAAACTATAGAATTTTCAATCCATTAGGTACAAAAACAGATGAATAGAATTATACTACAATTTAATAAAACGAAGTGAAAAATGAAATAATGTATCAGCATTTTAATAAGAAGAACGAAATGAAAATTGGAGCATTATGTATTAATACACACTTTAGTTATATACTGATTATTTATCTTCTTCATATATAGGTCTTTCATTTATTTTACTGTTTTATGAATTGGTATGTTCTTGAGGAGTAATGGCTTAATTGGTAATAATAGAAAACCCATATTTTGTACTAATATGGTCAGCACCCTCTGATGAAGCTGGCTGTGTTAGTACACTCCAGTTTTAATTTCGCTTCATCTCTTAAACTACATGATGACGTATATATACAATACATGTGTGATATACCAATTGTATTTACTATAGCAATAATGTAGACAAGCAATTATTCAAGCAAGAACATAGCCGTAGGTATATAATATAATTACCTTGCAGTTCTATTCTACCACGAGTATTGAGGGACATAGATTACTGAAGCGTTATAGTTTATTTCCGGCAAAATAAGCCTGAATTGGAGGTATTAATAATTTGATTATAACACTAAATGTTGAAAGAACGTACCCGTGAAATAAGTGCATATTTAATTTATTAAATTAATTATGCTCATAATTTGAAGGAAATATAAGACCATATAATAATATTTAATTATATATTTTTAGATACTATAAAATTATTTTTAATATGATTGATATAAATATTTGATCAAAAATATTTCTTTCAAATACAATATCTGAATCTCAGAAAATATTATAGTATTAACTCCATTATGAAACTCCAAACTAAATATTTATTAATTATAAATAATATATTACAAAAAATTATTTTAGCATGCAAAATTCTAGGTTATATTATATTGATTTGATTTTTGTGGGGGTTACTGATGCAAGGTTCAATGTTGGACAAATATAAATAGTACAATATTTAAAACTAGAATATTGCACAATGTATATATGTCCAGAAATTTTGGGCAATAAATGGTTTGTTAAATATATAGGATTAAATGTATTAAAGATTCAACAAGAATTTATGTAAGAAATTAAATATAGAATTTAAAAAATCAATTGACATAAAAATGCAAACACAATTTTATATGTGGTTTAAACTCAATTAAATATAAAATAACTAAATTTGCTGTTAAAAAAAGACAAATTATAAATAAAATTATTACACAATTAAATATGTACTGTGTATCTGCTACATTACGCATGCCACAAATTGGAGCACTCTAAAATGAATGCTTGTGTGTAAATCAAATATGACCAATGCGAAGGCGTTAAGTTTTGCATCAGTTCTTCGTATGGGAATAAATGAAAATAGAAGAATGTTAAAGGATATGTTATATAATTTGTTGTTTGTCTGATAATTCCAAGTCTTCTTTCGGGGAGGAGAAAATAAAATCTCTGATAATTTATTTAATGTAAAAAAATACTAATGCTTTTTGTAAAACGTCGTGTCACTTTAAGAAGCATTATTTATAAGTCCATTGCCAGCAATGTAAACATGATTTGTTACCCAACAAAACATGATGTGAAGTCTTTCTCTCTACAATATATTTAAAAATATCTAAATTTTCCACAATTACTGGATGTAAGTTGTTACTCAAATGCTATAATTTTGTGACACACTCATGCTATCTGTAGAGATACAGTATTTTTAATAACAGTTGAATTGTATTAGCTACAGAGCACATACAATAGCAACAGTTTCGGCTGTGTAAATAGAACATTTTGGATGAAGTTTATACTTGTTAACTGTATTTCCAACAACAATACTACGATCAACATAACTATTTGTTTTTGAACCATCAGTATAGACGGAAATGTAGGAGGAAAACTGAAAATGAATGAATGAGTATATTGATGAAGATGATTAGATGAAGTGTCCAGCAACAAGCTGTAATGTTTATATAGTTATAATGGTTGTAGGGATATTGTAAGGAAAAAAATTTCAAATTATATATAATTTGAATTTGTACATCTGGAAACTCAGGTGAAGACAGAAATGAATTTGTACCATCATAAAAAAGTTGTATATTATGTGGTCGTGCATTATATATCTTCCACAAAGAGAAGCAGATAATCACAGGTCTGAAAGGATGTGAGCAGATTATTTTTAACTGTATCAATTAGACAATAATTATGAAAGGAAAAACATAATCAAAACTATTCTCTGTTCTTTTAATGGTGAAATATTTCTTATTACATACTACTTATTCCTTCCATCGAAGGAACGAATTAGACGGACACTCTATAAAAATAGTTGATTAATTCAGGGCCTAATACGTAGCCCTAAACCACCTTATACATTCACCACCTTATACGTAGCCCTAAAAGTGGATACAAGTTAACGGCAACAGTGTTAGTTTTATTAAATAACTGTGTAATATTCGTTAAATTATTTTATAACTTTTGAGCGAAGCATCTCAGGTTTGATCCCAGCCTGTGTGAAACAATGACAAATTAGTGTCGCTTTTCTGCCCTCTGCATCCAAGCATGTTCGGTGTGAGTGCTTGGGAATTTCCCAGATTTCATGCCTTGTAACACTTGAATATGGTCAGTTGTGTATATAAAAAGATCTTTCGGAAGTCATATTACGTGGTGTATATTAAAATACCTCACAAAAACTTCGACCGTAATGGTTAGAAAGTGCTCTTTAGAACAAAAATTTTAAAGCTCTATCACAACTATTGTTGAACAACAGGAGATGGATGTTTCATTTCTGACTTTAGCATTCTCGTCTGTTAGTGTAGATGTTTGGAAGTTTTGCAGGTTTTCCCCATTGAGATTCATGAATACGGTTCACTGTATTTGGAAGATACTTTAGAGATAGTGTTAGATAGTTAGGCATTCCATAAACGGTGTGTCAAGTATAATTTAATACTTATTTAATTTTTTGGATGCCTCAAGTTATCCATGTCAAAGGAAGTGCCATGACTTTTTTGTAGTACTCCTGTGTCAGTACATTTCAGATTCATGGTATAACGATTTTGTGAAGTTGAAAAGGGCTTATTAAAATATTTAAAGTTTCAATAACAAATAAAAAAAAAGAATATCAAAATTATAAAAATAATAATATTTGATAAAAAATGGTAGCGGTTCTTTCTTTTTCCTAGAATAGATTAAGTTAAAAGTATATTTTTCATGACAATTGTTTTTAAATATAAATAACTTATAAGATGAAATCGCAGAGAGAAAAGAAATTTATAAATTTAATTATAGTTTGAATGATTCACAAAAGAAAAGTTTAAATTTAATTCATAATATTATTAAACTTTTAACTGAAATTTTTTATGTATTTTACTGTTTTAAATAAAACAGTAAAGTACATAAAAAATTTCAGTTAAAAATTGATTTTATTTACATGTTTTCAGTTATTATGTATTGAAAAGCAGCCCGGCCTATCAGCCTTCGTAAGAAATAGTTTCTAGTTAAAATTGAATATATAGTTGCCAGGGAAAATTTGTGACATAAAATTTTTTTACTATTTATCTAGCTTTGTTTAATAGGTTGTATCGGCATTACTATAAAATATCTTATATATAGATAAACTAAAGTTTCTCGAATGGTGTATTAAAATTTCAAATCATTTGTAGTTACGAAGTTAATATAAGAATTAGAATTAATTTCATACTGGTTCAAATAATTTGTTTTGATAGCAGTGTATCATACATTATTATAACAAAGTATAATAATGTATGCTGCAATGGTAGTTATTGTTTTAAAAAAAAATTGACTGTAGAAATGTAAAAATAGTGAAAATCCTATGCCATTACAATTTTGCATCTTTTTTAATAAGTAAGCATACATGTCAATTTCAAAATGGAAATAGAATCACACTTCTGTTCGTAAAAAATAAAACATTCTACAAAATGTTAAAAACCTTTCATTAATTGTATCTAAGTAAAAAAAAAATTTAATAAGAGTTCCAATCATCATATAATATGAATTACACTAGTGTCAAAGTTTTGAAATAAATTTTAACTTTTAAGTTAACTTAGCCAGAGATCAACATTCTGATGTAAATAATATTTTATTTCTACAACAGCCTTCAGTTTAACAATTTAATGAGCAAATAGAATTAAAATTTCTTTTATTATTTACATATAATTTTAAAATAATTGAATAAAGGTAAAAATTTTTTCATCTACATTCATCTATTCAAAAATCATGCCTCTTGCAATCTTAAACAAATATAGTATATTTGACTTATTATTGCTGACTCCAATTTATATTTTTTTAAAAAAATATTCATCAATGGAAGAACTGTATGAAAACTTTTTTCCCTTGTAATATATTCAATTTAAGTAATTAATAAACATTTATAGTAACGTAGTTTCAAATTAATTTTTCTTTAATATTTTTTGTATTGTTTGAACGCTTAGCTATTTTAAAATAATATTTCTTAATATTAATTATGTTTTCTAAAAAGATTAAACTAATGTCTTTACATTCGATTGTTTCAGGCAGCATAGGCAAATTTGATTTAATTAATTTTATAAGTTCTCATGCGTATAAATTTGATGAAAGAATTTACAGTTTATTTAATTAAAATGCACAAAGATTTTAAATCAAAGTAATTTATTTAATTAAAATACAGTGATTTTAAATTAAGAAATTAATGTTATAAAAACTGATTCTCTCTTTGTAAATCTGTTACGAAAATAAATTTCATTATTTAGAGAATGTAATTTTCCAATAGCACATTTAAAATACTTTCATAAAGCTAGAAATTATAAAAAAACATCTAAAATGTTTATTTTTTAAAAATACTTTAATTTTGTACAAATATTTAAAGATTCCTAAATCGAAATATATTTTTTTCCTCAATCAAAATTTACTCTGATAAAAGAATGATATTCTATTATTTACTAAAAATTATAAATATTTTTCATGCGTAAAGATATGACATGAAATCAAAAATGATTACGCTGAAAAACTTCTTATTAATTTAGAAATATAAACATGAGCACTAAATTATGACTTGATTGTTGAAATATTTAAGTAATTAATACGCAGAAACAAATTTACATGCTGAAGAAGATAATAAAGACTTTTATAAGAAATTGTTGTCTCACTTGAATAGCTTCGTTATTATAAATTTTTACTTACTAAATAATGATCTTCAAAAAATTTTAAATACTTAGATCATTACTATTTTTACAAGAAAACAATTGTTCATTTCTAATATTCAATAATGAGAGACAAAATACACACAGAAATGGAATACACATTTCCACATAAGAATCTTCTTTTACACTTAAATTAAAATAAGGATAAAATTTACTTCATTGTGTGTAAGTACATAATTCATTTAAGTGCATTATACATATCATATTTCATTCGTTTTCTAGTTAAAATATTTCTCATAAAAAGGAAACTCATTCCATCTCAGCCAATTATATAGATATCTCTACTCTTGTATTTTTAAGTAGTCTGAAGACTACGTGATCAAGTTGACTAATCATAAAATTTAACTAAATTTCAAATTACTAGTATCAAATCTTGTTAGTTATAAAAATAGATTGGAATTAATGAGTGTCTGAGCAAAATAATATTGAGAGCTTACAAAAAGGTAAATACATCCTGGATAAAGGTTTTTTTCCTGAAAGACGATCATCTTTCCGGTTACATTCAACGTATTACAGTACTTTCAAATTGTTTAAAGTCCATTTAAATTATATACTCATAAATGTATTAAATTTATTGCAAAAAATTAATTAAATGGTCGGTGTTACCTTAGTTCTATTTAGTATCTAAGTCTCCAATTTTGTATTAAGTTTTTCGCAAAATGAAGAAATGTTCTGCTCAAAAAATCTATGGGTGATTCCTTTTTTCAATATTGAATTTTTTTTTAAAAAAATATCTACAGAAACTGATTGAATGAAAAAATGCTTGGATATCTGTATTAAAGCACATATACATAGAAAGTATTTACCTTCCTAGTCTTTCAACTGTAAGAAATATGTTGATGACTGAGAAAATACCAATACTTCATATTAAATAACAAGTATAATATATAATTGATAAAAAAATCAATTTTTACATTTATTATTTATTGCTTATAGCACTTTCATGTCTTTTTTGTTTAGAATTCAATTGCAGAAAACTGGGTAAGTTTCTAGAAATGTAAGTCTCGAAGCAAAAATAACTTTGAGAGTTATTTTTGAAAAAAAAAATAGTTACTTTTTCTTTTAGCTGGTAACTCAATACAAAACTTTAAAAGACAATGCAATAGCTCAGATTCTCATAAATTTGGCGGAAACTGATACAGAGCATTTTCTCCATTAAATAATTAAATTACATTCAACTGATTATCCAATCTATTATCAGATTGTAACATTATTACATTATTCAAATAATTAAGGACTTAACATGAGGGTGTTTGAAATGATTTATTCAATAAAGCTTGTAATTCAGTATTTATATAGATGTTCGGATAATTTATAAATTTACTTGACATTTTATAACATTATCCAAACATTTATTTAAATATTGAAGCTAATAATATTCACAACGATTCTTGTTTTAATATTGAACAGTATCATTGAAATTAATATTTTCTCTTTAAAATATAGTACTCACGTTCCTACGATTTTATTTGTGTAATTTCTTTTCAAGTTCTTAATTTTAAATCTTCCACCATTGTAAATATCATCTAAATGCATAATGAATTGTAATTAACTATAGCTAATAAAATAAATCGTACAAAAAATTATATAAAAACTGATTTGTAAAAGTAAATAATAGTTATATTTCAAAATCGAGTGTGTTATTGCTTTGTCTGCAATAATACCTTGCAGATTAATTATGCAATTACATTTTCATTTTTTTAACTTAATTCAAACAAAAATACTTTTAAATGCACACAAAAATTAAAATTGTTGCCCTTGAAATAAGGCTTTGAAAGACTTAATTTTCAAAAGTCATAAAAATTATATATATAAATATATAAAACTCAGGATCTTGGTATGGATATACGATAAGTTGAATCCATACAAATAACATAACTTTCTCATCGTCAGTAACTACATATAACCACTGAGGAATAGTATGTGTTACAACAGTCATATTCCAAATGACTGTTCTGATTCTATTGATTTCTTATTTTTCATAACAACCATGGATTATAAAACAGTATCATTTCTGCGATATGATTGACTAAAATCATGTTAGGTTACTATAAAACCTTTACCAGAAATTTGTTAATTAACATTTTTCTTTCTGACCCAAAATACTAAAACTTTTCAAAAATTTACAGCAGTCAAATAAGTTTTATATAATAATCATGAGCTAAGCGTTTTTCATTTAAAAATGTTATAAGCTTAACTGTTGACATGATTGCATTTTAAAAATATTCACTTGCATGTTATAAAATCTCTACTTTTTGAAAATTCTACTTGTTTCGCTTGATGCTTTCTTGGTGTGGTAATTTTATTATCTGCAGTGCATTTGAATACATTATCCCCCAGCTATTTATCAAAGTTCACCCTAAGAGGAAAAAGATTTGCCTCTATAAAATCTCCTTACTAATGTTTTGCTTATGAAGATAAAAAATAAAATAAATAAAATAATTTAATTTACTTGCATATATATTTCAAAGTTTATAAAAATTTATTCTAAATTTAATCAAATCACGATCAATTTTATTCTTTACATTTAAATATAATTCTATAACATTTATTTCCTATCAAATATTACTCGAATATTACATTTTGAATTTCTTTGTTGTAATTCATTCTTATGACTCGATATTCTGATAAGATATCTTTATTTTTACTCCATAAAAGACCTATTCAAAAAGATGAATCTGAAAATTTTTACCAAGTGAATATATTATCATATCAAACTAATAAAAATAGAGTATAGAATAGAAATAGAAAATACATTGGAATTGAATATTCAAAATATGAAAGAAAATAAATATCGATTACTGATATGAATGAATAAAATTGAAGACATCAATTGATATATATGAAAATTAATATAATAATAACATTTATAACTTAATTGAAATTTTATATTTTCTTATTGATTTGATTGCTTTGATTATATTTTTGTTAGATTTGATTAAAATGCATCAGGTACTTTTGGTTGTACTAAGCTACACAAGAGATTAAATTATTTTTCTCCTTTTTGCTTTTCTTTATAAAGTCATTTCTCTAATTCCCAGAATTTTGCATGAAGAATTTTCAGAAAAGAGATAACGTTTCAATCTTTTAAATAAACTGTATAATTCTGTATTTACATTCAACATTGATCTATATTTAAATCTTCAGATTAAAATTTCTGTCATTGATGATCAGATTATTATTATTATTTAATAGATTTTTTTCATAGGAAAAATACATAAAATGTAATATTACTTACAAACTTTAGTAAATTAAATCATAAAATCTAATTATAGGATTTTTTTATCTACTTTACATAATTGGGAAAAATATTTAATTTAAGTTTGATTGATTGTAGTTTGAAGAAATAATAATTTGATTTGTCATTATTAATAATTTAAGAAGTAATTAAAATACTATTACGAATCATTTTATATCAAAGAGAATTTACTGTTTTATTGTTTCAAAAATAAATGGTATTTTATATAATATTATATGATGCAGTAATATTTTCAAAATAAAAAATATATTCAGTTAAATAAATACGGCTCAGATATGACAAAAAGTGGTTTAAACAAATCCACTGTAGCATAGGACGTTAAGGATGATCAAGACCCAGAGAAATTCGTTAGAATTAATGTAGCTCAGACACGGAAAACCTTATTCAAAAAAATCTAGTGGAGATTCAGATTCAGTTTCTCCAAACACCAAGATATATTCAATTGAATGAATATTGTTAAGAGATGAAGAACAGTGATTGAAACTAATCAACTGTAGCATAGAATGCATTCAAAAATCTAGAAGAATTCAGTAGAATTAAAGTAGTTTAGCCATGGAAAGTCCTAATTAAATCAAATCCAGTAGAGAGTCAAATGTTAAAGTGGTGTGTCAAAGAGCCAAAAATATTCAGTTAAATGAATTTAGTTTAGCCATGAGGAACGGTGGTTTAAGCAAATCCACTTTATCGTTTTGTTATAGAGAATCGTTTAAAGACCAAGAAAACTTCAAAAGAATGAATGGAGTTCAACTGTGAAGAATGCTTGCTGAATCAAGCATTTTACGTAATCATATGTAAAAGAGTTAGTTCTTGAAATTAAAGTTCTAGAAAAAGTTTAATTGTATGAATATGAGTTGCCTACGAAGTATATTACCTCAAACAATTCTATTGTGGAATCGAAGTTATAGTAATCTGTTCAAAGACTCCAGGAAATCCAATTGCATGAATGCTCTGCTAAGAAGAATGTTGTTTTAATCAAATTCAGCAGTGACTCTAATGATAAAGACGTCCATTCAAAATCCCAGAAATATTCAGTTATGTGAATAAAGCCTTTCAATGAAGATTGTTGATTCATATTTAGTGTGGTATGTTAAAATGATTTCTTCAAAATTTCAAAAGTATTATGTTAAAGGAGAATAAAATTTTATTTAGCTAGTATTATAAGAAAGTATAGTTTAATTAACTTAATTTCCATCCAAAAATGGAATATTTCATTATTAAACTAACATTACAGTGTTTGCTGCTAATTACGACGTTATTTCAGATGATCATCCCTCTTTTACTCTGTCATTAAATAACTTTTAACAAAATTTAAGTATGAAGGGCATGCGTAGAGCATTCCGAAGATATGAGTACACAACACAAATTAAGGTAAAAATATACGTACGGAAAAGATAATTGTGGCTAAAAGCTAATATAATATAATACATGCATACATACACACACATACATATATATATATATAGAGAGAGAGAGAGAGATCACAAGAAAATTTAATGTGCAGGAAACACTGTATACACTGTATACCAATAAGTATTTGGACACCTCTGATAAAAAAGAAAACTAATTTAATTCAAAATCAATAGTTGGTAGAAACTCCACGAGTGGAAATTACAGCGTGAATCCACCAGGGCATACTTACCACAAGTCTTTTTACTACAGCTAGAGGTATTGTCTTCCACTCGGCTTGGAATAGACATAGAAGTTTCTTCAACGGTTTTGGACGGGCAGGGCACCCCTTAATTCGGCGATCCAACTCACCCCTGAGGTTCTCTATAGGGTTTAAGTCTGTGCTCTGGGCAGACCAGTCCATACGATGAACTCTATTGGCACAATACCAAGTGTTGGTTAACCTCGAAACTTGACAACTAGCAGAGTCGTTTTGAAAGTAACAGGGGTCTAACCTGTAAAACTTCCTTAACGTAGGAAGCACATTGTTCTCTAAACTGGAGCAGTAGACATCGGCGTTGAGCTTAGCATAATTGGGGACTAAGGACTCCAGTCCATATCAGGAAAAACACTCCCAGACCATAATTCCCCCACCGCCGAACTTGACTGTTGGCGCAATGCATTCTGACATGAGACGTTCTCCAGACAGACGCCATACCCAGATCCTGCTATCCGAATGGTGAACCTTGATTCGTCGCTCTAAAGAACCCGTTTCCACTGATCTACGGTCCAAAAATTTCCATGTGCTTTGCAGCACATTAACCGACCAGTGTGGATGGACTTTGTGATTAAAGGCTTATGGGCACAGCATGACCATGAAAACAAAGCAGGTGTGATTCTTTACGTTTGGTATTCATTGAAACAATACTCCCAGATGCCTGTTGAAACTCCTCGTGGATGAGGGTTATCGGCTGGGTGCAGTTCTTCTTAATTTCTCTGAACAACACTCATCGGTCTCTATCTACCATTTTCATTGGTATGCCGATTCAGAGCACATTCCGACAATCACTACTCACCTTTCATTTCTTAATCACATAGGCCATTTTCGAATTTGAGTACTTCAGATTGCTAGATATGTCCCTTAAGTATTGGCTACATTTGTGATACCCGATAATTATACCTTTTTCGAAATCAGAGAGCTCCGAACAGCGCGGCATCTTGCATATGACCAATGCCGATGCTGTTTCTAACACGATATATACTGGCACGGATTCCATGACATACCTCAGGACCGCTGATATCGTCATTTACATAGGTGTCCAAATACTTTTTGGTAGAAAGTGTACTATGACGAAATGATTAAAATAGCACCATTTTCTGCAGTTTGGATGATGAATATTTAGTAGTAGTGTAGCCGCCATTGTTTACAATACTACTGTCACATTCCTCGCTACAATATCAAACAAACTTTAGTTGTGTCCTTGGGG
This sequence comes from Latrodectus geometricus, assembly GCA_026290005.1. Classification (NCBI taxonomy): domain Eukaryota; kingdom Metazoa; phylum Arthropoda; class Arachnida; order Araneae; family Theridiidae; genus Latrodectus; species Latrodectus geometricus. The sequence continues at coordinate 51,603 of JAPDSC010086579.1, read as the reverse complement.
TATACCAGTTCATGCTGCTTCCAATTATTACCACAGATGTTTTGATCTAGAACCTAGTAGGGGTGTATCCTGGGCCAGATTTCTTAAAGCACAAAATACACGTTTATGATTAGTTAAAGATCACGAAAGCAATCAATTAAAGGAAGCAACTCTAGGTATGCACTGTAGGTATACATCATCTCTTGACCATCTCTTGCCCTTTGAGGTCATTTATTATCCTGTCCGAATACTGCTAATGACAAACGGTGAAGTTGTTGGAGGACCTTAGGCTCCAATACCTCAAAGATATAGCATTGAGTTTTAAATGCAATGACAGTGCTCTGTTATAAAGGTTGCAGTAGTAAAAATGATACCAATTGCAATAATAGTATGGTGATACATAACACATCAGTTCATTACTTTACCATTCCTTTCTATAACTATTACAGACTCCCATCTATTACAGATTTTACCAAATGTTACAGATCCACATCTATTGTTTGCTTTCTCCAATACATTTATCCGATTTCTCTGAAGGATAATACCCAATCAAGGTTTTCAATCTTCCACGGCCAAACTCAGAAGCTTTTTCAAAATATGATCGATGTTTTTTACGATGCATAGTTACACATCTCACACATCAAAACTACATTGCCGTACTTTAAATATATAATTTTTAGTTATTTTATATAGTGCTCGTTGGTAGCACTACAGTCCCCCGTGACTTTTGTTTGCTTCGTTATGCTAATCTTTTGCATATCTCATCGTCCGAAAGGCGAGATGTACACTTCACACATAATGAAGGCTTGGTGTTTGGGTGACTAGTATATTATTTTAATATGTTACTTAAATTGTTATTTATAATATTTGAAAAATTCTGACTCTCATATTACATAAGATATCATAAATATGATGTTCATCAGTATTACTATGTTATGTGAAAGTTTTCGATTTACAAGATATTATTTAAAATCGAAACAAAATAAAATAAACATTCTTTACGTTAATTAGGGCATATATATATATATATATATATATATATATATGTAATGTAGTGAATATTAACTTTATATTTTTCAAAGATTTATTTACTATATGATAAAAAAAACTTTAATAATATTTTCATTTTATAAAAATATATATAAGTGACAAAACCTCTTTATATAAAAAATATCAACTGTGTTCCTGAGGTTTTAAATTTTTTCATTCTAGTACAAGCAGTTTCTTAATTTAAACATCCCCAGAAATCTAACCGTGTAATTTTCCACAATTCTAAGGAATTTTAATCTTTTCTTAGCTACGAGGCACGTGTTCAAAATGCTAATAAATTATCTCTTTCAAAACAAACTCTCACCACACTGTCTACTATTTTCTTGGTAACTACTTTTAACCATTAGAGAGACCTTAATGAGAAAAATGTAAACGAATGCAGTTGTTCTCGCAATTTATAGGACGAGAACAATACTTAAATATACTCTTACGTGATCGGATTAAAAGAAGAGCAAAATTTTGTGCCTTCATTATCAGAACATCATTGAAGAATTTAATTCTTATTTTACAGACTGAACATTTAAAATTAAAGTTTTCTTATAACTTAAATAATCTAATTTCATCCCGCAAATAATTTAACATTAAAAATCTATTCAGCATGTCTTACATAGAAGGTTTCTTTCTCTCTCTCTCCCTCTCTCTGTGTATATATATATATATATATATATATATATATATATATATATATATAGTCCAAGGACTGGCCAAAATGTTCAAAATACATGAATATAAATGATAAGTTTATTGAAATTCATTAAAAAACGTGATAAAACAGTTACTGAAAAATGTGGGATTTTTCGGAATGGTTATTTAAAAAAATTATATCATAATCATTCTTGACATTTTAACTACCCGTTTCAGTAGGTTTTCTTAAGTAATTGTTTGAAAGCAATACGAAGTATGTATATTTTAATAGTGATTATAGTAGAGCTCTGAATGTAATAAAAATATGATAGAGAAATTTATTGTCACTAATCATATACAGAATGTGCAATATGTGATGTTCAAAACACTACAGCGAGTAATATATTTAAAATTGCATGACATAGTTAGTATCCATGTACAGTAGAGCGTAGCATTTCATTTTAAAAAGAATTAGCTTTTAATAAATATTGAAGATAGTATTTTGACATTTGACAAACTGCTATTATATTATGGATTCCGAATAAGTATAAATCTCTAGTAGTACAATACATATTTGTTAATAATGCATAACAGAGTTTATTATTAAATATGAATGAGAGCTTAAATATGAAGGAAATATCAATTAGGTTCAAAATTTTGAATATTTCTATAACTTTTATTGAACTAAATTTTTTTATTGTTATCAACTTTTTATCTAAAAATCTTTGTTTACCATTAATGACAATCAACAAATTTTTTTAAGTCTCATTGATTCTGGATATCTTATGTTCTTCACATATCTACGCTTTGAAACATTAATTCAGGATCACAATTTTTATTATGTTAATTATCCTTATGTATCAAATTACATTTTACCCAAAAACTGTTAAATTCTTGTGATAAATTCTCAACATTTGTTTTACATACTTAAAATTTAAAAGTCAATAAATCAGATTGCTAATTTATCGAATATTAATTATTTTAATTTAAAAATAATGCTAATCTGATGAGTACTTATGAGATCAGCAATTTACAACAAATATCTCACCTGTTATATAAAGGAAAAAAAATTTAGCTAAAGAATTTTTTTAAGAATAAATTGCATTTATAAAAGCAAGATTAAGTCTGTGAAATAAAAACATGTTAATAAAAATATATGCTTCTAACACAGTATTAATTAAAATATAGCATTTTTCACAAGAAAGTGGGGAACTTAGTTCCTTAATTCTTGATTTCTCTTGAAAAATTGTTTCTTACAGAATTTAAAGTAAGATGATCTTGTTAAATATTTTAATAAATAATATGAAAACAGAAATTGATGTATTTTAAAAATGTAGAATTATTAAAAGATAACAATGAAATAAAAAGATCATGATAATGTTTTTAGACACTCGAAAACAATTGTATTCATTTGAAATCATATAACCTTATTCAACTTTAAAAATTTAAAAGTGAGTAAGTATGGCATAAAAAAAGGACACTATAATTAATTTGCCCAAATTTTATTAAAAAAAGAAATTAAAAATAATACAGTTCTCTCTCTAAAGATTTAAAGTACTCATACAGTTTCGTAATAAATCTTTCCTTTTATTTTCTTTGTTGCAATTTCATCTTTATGCAATAAAGCATAAAAAATTTTCTTTTCTTTTTTTCACTAAACAATCTCAATTATAGTTCTATAATAATAATAATGATAATACTAAAATAATTTTCAATCATGAATTTACTTCTTCTAAATAATTTAAATAAATAAATTGATATGAATTCAGAATTAGGTAAATCAATGTACAGTTTTATGTTTTAACATAATTGTTATTATAAGAGAAGACATTTTTTGTTTTTTTGATTTTTTTTTAATAATAATTTCAAATTCATTAGCAGTTGATGTAGGAAATACTTTTCATATATATATATATAACATAAAATATGAGATTACAAATGTTCTTTTAGGAAAGGTTAAAAATATTCTTTTAGGAAAGGAAAATTAAAAATTTTAATTTACTTTTTATTTACAGCTTTACAAGTAAATTTTGTGACTTTATTTTACAGGGTAAATCTTGTAGCTTTTTTCTTAAATTTTACAAATACTATTAAAAATATGTAAAAGACAGAAATTTTCCAAATTTTTAAATATTTAAGACAATTATACCAACATGGCTTTACTTTTATCAGAAAATTTAAAATTATGCCTTAGAATGTTTTCGTTAATTTTCAATTTAATTTAAATAGCTTTTTAAATTAAAATTTTTGAATAAATACATAAGGAATCAGTTGAATATTATATATAATAAAAATATTTGATATATTTAGCACTACACTAATTTTATCAAATTAATCCATTTTAAATGGTTATTATTTCCAATTTATATTATTTTATTTTTTATTTTACTTAAACATTTTTTCACTTTTGATTCAAAATTTTGATATTTTACTTTACTTTACTAATAAATTTCAAATTTTTAAACATTTGTTGAAAATAATTTTTGTAAGTATGGATGTGATTTTACGTTTATTTAAATTTACGTTTATCTAATTTCTTATTTAAAATATCTTTTTTGCTACAGGACTGTATTTTATACTTAAACAATTATATATTATCTTGTATATTACAAATTATATATTATCTTGTTCTTTAAATCATTTAGATTTCTGCTATTTTTCTGTAATTTGATTGTGATTTAAGTAAATTAAATTTAATTTAATCAATACTATATATTTTTGTTCTCATTTTATCAATTTTTAACTGCATATGCAGATTCTTTTTTATGTATTCCTGATTGAATACACCAAATTATTTTAAGATCCGAAACAGATAAAATTTAAGGTCAAAATGAGTACAAATTGATTTTCATTCGGTTTGGGTAAGACATATCCTAACATTTTGTCTATCTTAAATTACTTAAGAGAGATTTTCAAATTCTTAAATATTTTTTTATTAAGTTTTATGTTTAAAAGTTCATTTAAAATGTACAAAGTAAGAAAATATATGAAACCGTAATCAATTTTAAATTAAATGTACCCCAAAATACTAATTATAGTATCACTATACAAAACATTACTAGTTAAAATATTGTGTTCAAAGAATTTATAAATTTGATTCATGTAATATTTAAAATTTCCATATTTCTTTAAGTAAAATAAGTAAATGAATGTAACAGTTGAAATATCTCAATAGAATTTAAGCAATGCAGAAAAGTAATTTCACTTTATAAATTTTGCCTATAAATTAAATTATTAAGTGCAGAAGTATGAGATGTGTGTGCTTTGTTGGAAGTCAATCAGGTTACTACCATTATGAGTTATTTGTCCGATTTATCAGTTTTACTTAGCAAATATTGTCATCTGAAAAGAGAGAGAGAGAGGAGGCAATATTATGTATTAGATTTATCTTTAATGAATTAATGTGTTCAAACTCATCCTAAATGAATTAAAAAATTTGATTTACTAAGTAATTGTAAGTCAATAAACTATTAAGAAATTCAATTTTTAAAAATTTGCCTAAAACAAATCAGTTTACAAATAATTTTAAACTGTTTTATTTTTTTATATTTTTTATGGAAATTCATGAGTTTTATCTAAAAATTTACTTTTTATTCATATTTTGATTACATGGTTTCGTGGTTCAATAATCCTTTCAAAAGAATTTCTTGTTTCAATCTATATTTTTTCTTAGAATATAAAGAAATCCAGTCTGAATGTTATTTCTCGATCTGGAATTTATTCAGACATAATTTAAAATGACATTCTTATCATATATTTTTCAAAAAATATGAAAATTCATAAAAAGCTAAAAAAATGACATGCTAGTTCTTAATATTGTATGATTGTATGCAGAAAAATTTTCTGCATACATACTTTCATCGATACTTAGTGTTTTACGAATATCTATTCAAATTGGAATTTAAAAATTTTGACTAAATTTAAAACTATTGTTAATTTTAAATTATATAAATTAATGTTCAATTGAATAATTATTAACATTTCAAAGTGATTTAAGGATTTAAAACTAGTTATTAGTCTCTATTTTTATTTTATTTTTGCACATTTACCTTTTCTCTACTTTATTTGTAACGTAATATGACTTTTAGAATTAAATTTAATCTTATAGCTAAACCATTTTTTTAGAAAATTTCCAAAATTTCGTATTCAGCAGTAAAGAAAATACACAAAATAAAATTCCATTAAGTAAATATCATTTTCAAAGAAAATAGAGAACAATGCATTGAAATCTAAAAATACAATATAATACAATACCTACCATAAATAAGTAAACATGTTCTTGGAAATTATTTGCATAGTAAATATTTATTTAAATGTATAAAATTGCGAAGCTGTTTACCATCAAAGACTGAAAAGAAAAGTATTTTCAATGTTTGAAATGATTTTATGTTTTATTTCAGTTGTTTAGAGATACATATGAAATGTTTTCTAGGTTTTGGATTATAAACTTAGCTTTTTTTTATACTGACTCTATTTGAAAGACTGTAATACTGTAATAGCCAGTTGAAGATAAAAGCCGCAAATTTCAATGAAAGGACGTTATAAGTGTATTTAAATTTGTTTAGGTTCGGTTACCCCTCCACAAATTTAAAAACCTTGGGGAGGGTCTTCAATTTTTTTACAAAAGTATACAGTGACTGAGCCATGTATATTTTTATTTATTTTGCCATGTATATTTTATTTGATGGTTTGTGTATCAACAGAAATATTTTTTTTAAATAAGTTTTTGATGTTGAAGTGTCATTCTTCACTATATAAACTCTGTTGTTTCAGTTTCTATTTTAAAGTGAAGATGTGATATTTCGAATATAGTGTATAAACACATGCTCTATCCTTACGAAAAATATCTGATAATGAAAAATAACTTTGTCTACATTGATGAAAGATGTAATTTATATTTTACTGATATAAACTTATTCCCAACAGCCATGAATGAATATGCACTCCAGGACAATTTTGTAAATATAGTTTCATGACTTTACTTGATGGACGAGCTGGAACCTACAATCCTTAGTAAAGATTGACTCAGTGTTTCTGCCTTAGTTTCTTGATATTTGATTTGGAGTTTCCCGTTAAGCTTGGAACAATATCTTCTAAGTGGTTTTCTGTCCACTGCTTACAGATCCTAACGCGATTTTAATATATCTGGGTATTATGTTGTATATGTTTAAAAATAAGAAATGTATTATATCAAACAAGATAGTGATATTACTTTTTTCCAATTATTCCTTGAGTTTGGAAAGTGTAACAATATACTTTTCCCAACTTATTTGAGCTAGCAGCTGAGAAAAGGAAGGAAAAATCGCCTACGTGCTTTTAAAGGTATGTAATGTTGTTCACGATTTTTGATATTATGAATATAATCTTTAATGGTTCATTTGCAGCAAATATAAGTTTTAATAATTTTATTATAGAAACTTATATTTGTTGCAAATGAACAAATATATAAGTTCTGCAATATGTAACCACTACAGAAATTTTGTAGACAGCTAACCTGCGGATTTCTACAGGTTATTTTTCAACTTGTTTATCAGCAGAAAATACCAGACTTTTTTTTGGCGCTTATTAAAAGAAATATAACATTATCAGATAATAAGTGTTTATGAGGAATTCAAGTTCAAAGTTCATTTCGTTTTTTTTTTTCTGACCACTGTTAAGTAGCAAAAATTCGTTATTGGGACTCTGTTACTTCCGAAAATGAACCTCGCGAAATGTCTGTTAGAATGTTTTATGTTTTAAATTCTTTCTGACAAGCGAAAAATTAAATATTTACAAAATGAATAAAATCAAATTATTGTGGATGATGTAAGATACTTTAAGACATTTTTGAGCTCTTAGATTATTTTAATATATTATATCTAATCTTTGTGTGTCCTAAATACATCTCAAATGTTCATCGTATTTAATATATATTTTTTATAAAATAGTGATAATTGACAATGATAATTGACAATTTTACACATTTTGAATAAATTGAAAATATTTTAAAAAATAAACCTTCAATTAATAAACCGAACTTTTAATTATCTTTTATAGAATTAATGAATTAAATAAATTCTTAAATCTCACATTTACTTATATATAAAAAAATAATATTTTAGCCTTCCGACAGTTATTAAAATGTCAACATTAATATCGGTTTAAACCTAAAAATCAGCTCATATTAAAATATGTAAAACCTATTTTTCATACAAAATAATCTTTTCAAATAAAATAACTTTTTTTGCTGCCCTTTCAAACTTTTTATGAGTCTTATTTGAAAATTTTCTAGCTTTCTTTCATATATATTTTTACATTTACAAAGCAACTGGCAAATGGCAGATATTCTCTTTACTTTATTAAAATTAAAAGTTATGCGCTCAACATAGCTTAGTAGTAGTCCATCGCTTTTGAAGCAAAAGCTCCTAGCAACTGTTGAACAACAGATGTCAGAAAAAGTGCATCTGTCTTCTGCATGCATGTCTTCAGGGATGTGTGCTTGGAAATTTCATGGTTTCTTCCTTTGCGAGATGAAAATAGGCTGCGTTATTAGTGAAAAGTCAATTTTCGCGTGTGAAAAGTCAATTAAAATATCTTTCACTTAACTTCATCCATTAGGGTTACGTATTTTGAAAGTCAAACCTGGTTTATAATAAAAACTCCTATAATACATTTTATATAATATAATAAAATTAAATTAAAATAAAAAGTAAAATCAAATTCATAAAATACAATAAAAATTATTGTATTATATGGTTTTTTATAGTACAATGAAAATGTATCAATGTATAATAATATAATATAGTATTAATATCTCAATAAAATTTTCATCATAGGAAACTAAAGATCTAGAAATATTGCAAATTATGAACTGGTCTTCTAGTTTTCAAATGCATATTTCTTAAATTTTAAACTACGTATTTTTTTACAAAATCCATTCTTCTATTTTTAAGACACTTTTTTGTGACACTACTATTCTTCTATTTACCTTCTTAATTTTTCTTTAACAGTTTTCATTTCAGAATTCTGCAATGAATTCGAACTTTTTTTTTCTTTGAAAAAATTTTTGAGTGAAACTCTCAATCGGTATCTTGAAGGAATTTATAATCTAATTAGTCACCGCCAATTCCCTGCCATTGAAAATATCTTTTTGGGTGCATTCTCCTAACGGGAAAATTTATAAAACTGATCTTCCATGCATGAACTTTGTTTCATTGCAAAACAAAAGTTGTCTGTCGCTCAGAGAATTTTGGGTGCTGTGGCTAGTTATGCAGAGAAATAAAATTCAATAAAATTTTTGGAAAGCCGATTTAATTGTAGTTCTATCATGACTGCAAGTTTTTAAAGGATAGATAAAAGATTTTTCCGATTGAGTTTCAAATTATTGTATATTCAAAATAATTTATGGCTTAAAAGAAGTTAATTCTTGTTGAAGTTGTTGTATGATTTGATAGAAGTTTAATGATTTTTAAGCAAAAGTACATAATACCGGATACCTGTGAAACAAATAATCCTGTTTTATTCATTTGGATAAACGAATGGACAAAGCTCTCCAGGCTGTAGATTCTTTGAGTCTAATGGTGTTTTGGATAAAGTTTATTAAGTGCTGAATCAGGTTTTCAAACTATTCCTTGGTTTCAAAAAGGGTTTCATATTTTTGAAGTTTCACGCGATTTTTGATACAGCGTAGTGAGCAGACTGATATAGAAAGATTATTTTAGGCTGTTTGTAGCATCCAATGTCTATAATTGTCTTCCTAAAGGACTTCACATATATAATACAAATTTACGAGTTTCGATGTTAAATATCTGTAGTACCACATCGTGATAAATGCTTTCCAAAGCAGAATAGTATAATGTTACTCTCATTGTTCAACAGTGACTAGAATGGTACCCAGAACATTTCTCTATGAACAACCCTGATTTCTACTAGACATTGTTGACTTTTAATCATCTGTTACAGACCGAGTTCTTATCATGCTCATTTTCACTATTAGCGTCTACCGATACATACTTTATATTTATTAATTTTTACTTAAAACAGGATAGGATGTCATCAGCACTAATATGTGTATGTACCGGTATACTTCCCTGTATCCAATACAGAAATGGGAATTACCAATTAGATGAAAGCATCCGGATAAGGGAGCCTTTTTAATTTAGAACAAAAGACTAATGAGAAACAACCGCAATGCTTGAACTGTCACACTCTGAAGTATCACTTCGATTGCAGTACACTTCAAACATGACGTATATTTAACGTGCCCCAGTCATCTTGAGTGAGCAATTTAGATCTTCATTTAAGTGGAGATACGAACTCACTTTCTTCGAATAAAGAGACCCACTTCTTAAACAATCAGGTCACCATGGCCTTAATCTTAGCATTGTTGTCAATCATATTATGCACAAAAATTCAAAATCACTGAGTGCATTTAACCTCTTCAATATACAGGAATAAGTAACCGGGAAAGTCATGAAAAATACTAATACTGTAGAATTCTGCTACATTGTATTTTCTCCAATGAAACATTGAAAGAAAAATGTCTTCAAAGAATTCAGATCAAATACGTAGGTCAAATGTATGTTTCCGGCAACTGATGCAAAAATTGCTACTATATTTTATCTAGTTTCCGAATCCTCTAGGCTAAAAAAATTCCTTGAGACTAAGAAGAATCATCTTTATGAAAGAAGTCGTTTGTAAAAGTAGGAAAAGGATGAAAGAAAGAACTTTGGAAAAGTTTACAAAAGAGTAGTTTTGAGCAGAGAACATCTTGAGAGAGAGACGAAAAATTTGAAGGAACAAAGCCAGGGGAAAATTTTTTTTTAAAAATCTTTTGTGAATATTTCTGAGAAAAATGCAGATAACTCTCGACTTTCCAAAATAATCAAAGAAAATTAGAATGATTCCCTTGTGTTCCTTGATAGATGAGTTCTGTTTTTTTTTTATTATTTTTATTTTTTTTTATTTATTTTTTTTATCGAACGTATGAGGTTGATTAATGTTTTCGTCAATCGTTTTAAAGTTGCTATTATCAAAATGAAAACAAATTTTGCAAAACAAATTATCTTTGATTATTGAATCGAGGTGATACATAAGATAATCAACGAATATTATATTTTTTTAAATATATATATTCATTTTGAATTTCTTTGTTATAAACTATAAAAATTCAATTATGGCCATATACGCATATCAAAAATGTAAATATGCAATTATTTATTATAAAATGTAAATTAAAATGCATCCCTAAAATTTTCTGGAAGTTAAAAAAACTAACAATATAAGAGCTTACAATGTTAAGTGGAAGAACAGCATTCTTTGTATAAGAAAATTCCGCGTTTGATTCCTGCACAGTTGATTAACAAAATTTTGCGTTTCTTTCTTATTCATGGACGTCTGATGAGAGGTTAGGTTTTCCAGGTTTCCTTGTTTGCGTTACTTAAATACCACCCTTTATTTATAAAAAAGTTCTCGTGAATATATTGGGGATATTAAAATGAGTTATAGTCTTAGATCTTCTCCATTTCTCGGCTTTAAAACCAACAACATGATTTCAAATTGTTTTAAATATATATAAATATGGATTAATGTATTGATTGTTACTAGAAATATTAAAATTATATCGAAAGGGGTATAAATCTTTAACGAATATAAAATATTCCTTGAAAACCAATCAATATCTTTATTGTATTATAAATTAAATAATCAAAATATTATTAATTTCTTTTTACTAGCTAATACTTTTACTGAAATTAAACATCTTTACTAAAATTTTATAGCTTCGTAAACCATATATTTAACTTGCATGTATCTTAAATAAAATCTGTTACGTTTTTGTACACTGTGAAATGTTTAAATAGTCCTATCATTGACTAGATTTGGCTTATTTGTCGCTGAAAGATAATTTTTTGAAAGATAATTTATTAGTAGAAAAAAGTGAAAGATAATTTTAAAGTTTATAAATTTGGCATTCAATTATAATGAGGAAAACTTCTGTACCAAAATCTGTAGAATATGAGATATATATTCGTATTGAAACTTCTTATTATTCAATAATATCTTACTCTATTATTTCAATGTTTTCTGCATTCATTTCTAACAACTTTCTCACAAATACTAAATTTTAACTGCAATACACATTTTTGGTTGCGTTCTTTCTATTGTTACTTAACGGACTCATTTACTTCGAAATATCGGCAGTGTGACTAGCTTGTATTTATATTTATTATTGTTGTTTTAGAATGGATAAAATTAAATTAAAAACTTATTGCGTTAGAATCTAATGGAAATACATACACTGGGATAAATATAGTCCATGGAGAATATCAATATATATCAAAATTGTTAATCAATAAGCAATCCATTTTTGTAATTTTCCTGAAAAAATTTAAAGTACGTCAAAATGCCACGTTCCCTAAACCTAAAATATTGGTCATATACAAGATAATTATACATTCGTTGAAAATATTCATGTTAATAGTAATGTAAATTATTTTATAAAAGGATCCAAATTATAAAATTCAATATTTTTAAGAAATAAAAATAAGCACCACACTTAATTTTCTTTTTAATAAATTCTTATTCCTTATTCAAATCAAATGATCAGAGTCTCCTTAAAATCTATTATTTTATCTATGAAATTCAAATGAAATTGTATGCAATTTGAATGACCTAAAAAAGTAATAAAAGATAAAGAAGGAAAGAATAACATCCTAATATGTGTCTTTTTCTACACATTCCAGTATACATAACAATTTTTACATAATTTATAATATAATATCGACAATTTTCAGAAGAGAAATATTAATAGTTTGATGTTTTAAAATATTTCCGAAGATAAACACCTGCTGTAATTGGGAAAAGAATAATATTACATTGGAATAATCCCGTTAAAATTTGAATCCACAAGTATCGGATGTGCCAGTGCTTGACTTTATTATAAACTATGCTGGCTCCGAATTGCCTGCTTTAACATGGAGACACTTTTTTTTTATCCCAAGAATAAGTTCAAAAGGAATCTAATAAAATTATGATTGTATTATAATTTTATTGCACGAAACATACCTTTGTACTAGTCCTAATTTTTTTCTTAAAATTTGGTAATACTTCTTTAATATTTCTAAAGCATCCTTTTAATATCTCATACATTGACATCACTGCAAAACTATTATAATTTCCGGCATACAAAAACTCCTTACAATACCACTTTAAGATTATTATAATCTATATAAAATAATTCCTTATTTTGTTTCTGTGCTGAAACAGATTCGGTGTTGCCAGCACATCAAAAAATAATTATTAGACATTGATTCATGATTTATTTCATACATCATGTATTACAACCTAAAATACACAAACAAGTCTAACAAACGCCCTGGTGTATTCCTAATTTGATAGTATTAATGTTTTTGTATGGCAATTCAATAAACTACATATTAATTAAAATCAGAGCAGGGATATAAAAATTTGAATGGTGATTCTGAAGTTAAATCCCATACACACATTCAGTGACAATTTTATGCTTTCAAATTCAAGGAACTTTCGTCAGCGAGCAATGAAAAAAGTAATAGCTAAAGTGTTATCAATACTTTTTAACATCAATCGACTGTTATTGGCTTTCGGCAGGCCTTTTCATAAGAGACTATATTTATGTGTCATAAAAGAGAAAATTTGGAAAACTCTCAAGCACTCAGATGGATATGCTGAAAGTAGAAATATCACATAAATCTTTCACTGTTCATTATTAACAGGAATCAAACTCGACATCTTCAGAGAAGAATTCAATGGCTACGTTGTATACAGGCTAGAGTAAGCCCAAATGAATATATATTTGAAACAAAGTTCAATTTAGATAGTGGTGCAAAAAAAAAAATAAGACGTTTGAATTTAATTTATATGAAAACTGACAATATCATTTTCGAGCAGATAAAAAGCTAATGCATCCAAAGTGACATGCGAAAAAATAACTGTCAAATATACCTGTTAATTTACTTTTGTACTTTTTATCTGTTGTCACTGCTTATTATCTTTGATGTATTATTCTTCAGATAGAACTACACGTAATAAACTTAAATAAAAGAATTGATTAAGTGAAGTATAAATAAATAATCTACTAGAGTAGTGTAGATTAGTCGTTTCTGTTTTACTTAATCAATTTAAGGAATTAGGCTAAATGCTAAAATTCAACCCAACTCATTAACATACATTTCAATATTTTCGAGATAACTAATAATAGAGAGAAAATTCAAGTCTCAGCGAACAATAATCTAATTTCTTAAAAGCAATCTTTGCCCACTAAGAAATCTCTGCCTTTCAGAAATTTATCCGAATTAAAGGATTCGGCCGTCTCCGCCAATTAGGTTCATTGTTCGAACTACTTTGAGTTCTGCAATATTTTATCAATTAAATAGATCATTGCTATTGTTACATAAGCGTCTCGTGGATAATCTAATTCGATGAATATTTGAAGAACGTTAAGTGACGCCTAAATTGCAGGCAGATCCAATTACTCTCGTAGCAGAAGAATCGGGCACAATTAATGACGACGCAAAAGGAAGGAGAAACACTTTAATTGGTGTGTTGTACCGTAATTTGATGTCTCTAGTAAAATATTGTTTGAATTGCTCTTGAATATTAAGGAATATTAAATCAATTATTTAAAAAAATAATGATATTTATAAATTCAATCTGTATTATTTTATAAAAAATGTAAACATTATTACTAATGTCAAATGTCTAGAAATAGTTTTTAGTCAGTTATGGAATACATTATCTTGGAGTATTAGATAAATTTTAAAATTATAGTTATTATTTGGAATATATTTCGCTATAATAAAAAATTCGAAACTGCATTAACCATTTGAGTGCGGCGAAGCGCTATTACTCTTCGCTTGTTATGCGCCAAAAATGCGGAGAAGCGTGATATCGCTTCTCTTGTTTTGTACCGAAGATGTGGAGACGCTGCTGTTGGTTAGTATAATTTTCGCATCTATTGAGAGCAGTTGAATTCATATCAATCGCAGTTTTTATTCATTTTACTCAATTGTGATTTTTAATAATATAAGAATTAAAATAAAATACAATGGTAAAAAAAAATGTAAAATAAAAATTACTACGCATTTCATTCCTCACTTTTAGCGTACATATAAGAAAACTTTTCAGCACTCAAACGGTTAACAAATATCCTAACGCAAGTTACAAAAATACAACTAAAATCGAAAAGTTATTGTACAACAAAAATGAATATAGTTATAATATATTTATACAATTCTTTCCGGAATACTAGATGACTGCCAAATAATTACCCTCTGCTCTTACGGTTTACAAGTTCGAGGAATATTTGCCATGTATTTGTAGTGAATTAGAATACATTTAAAATGTAGCTCCCCTATCACAATTTTTTTTCTATTACATAAATTTTATTGTATTAAAGATTCCTGTGGAAAATCATTTTCTCAATATTCAAATCTAAATCCTTTTAATATAGTTTTATTTAATAATGCTTGTTAAAAATAAAATATTTGTTTAACAGTGCTTGTATTTTTCATTTTTTTGGTAATTTAGATATTTTTACAAAATGCCATTTTGGATAAGATTAGAATTTTTTTGTTCACTCGTTAATTTTTTGTCATGTTAATAAAAATCAGTTTCTGAAGAATTGAGAAATTAACAAAAAATCCTAATCCTATCCAAAAACATTTTGGATGTAATTTGGATTTCTTTTTGTTCACTTCCTAAATATTCGTCTAGTAGGTAAAAATATGTTTCTATGCTAAAATTTATAGCAAACCTATTGATTTACCGCTTATTATTCCCTTTATTTTATCGAACACTTGATTAATTTTATAGGCGTCGCTTTTACATGGTGCCCCCTGTTTTAACTAAACGTCTGATCACCATATAGAAAGCCCTCATTTAGAAAGTTGTAAATACAATATTGTGTTTCTTTCCAATTTTCAGGCTGCTGTTTTGTCTCTTACAAATTCAAACTATAATCTAAATGCTCTCGTTTATTCCTGTAGAATGAAGTTGAAAAGATTCGTAGTCATTGTGAAATTTTTCGGAACGTGAATAAAATTGGCTTGGTAAAGCGGGATCTATCAAGTCACAGGCTGAATCACCTCTGTGTAACATCAAAAGAATCGTTTCTTTAATAAATTAGAAGAAAAATAGAGCGTACATAGTTAATGCAGCTATGGATGAAAGGAAGCGTTTTGCGCTACAAAAATAGTATACTCCCCAGTTCCATGCTTCGCTCTGCGGGAATTGCCTGCTTTTGTTTTCTAACTGGACAACACTAATACCAGAAGTACTTACATCTTACTAGAATCAAAAATTTCGTTTGTTACTTTTTCTGCCATCAGGTGAAAAAGCATGTTGACCCCCTCAAGAATTCCTCCACGCTTTAAAAATTTCTTTAAGATAATTTTATGGATGCTTATTTTAATTATTTTTCAGTTCCAACATCACTTTATTGGGCTACTCATTAAATAATGGAAGAGATGCCAAAGACGAAAGTAGGATAAAAATATATATAAAAACTTATATCAGAATTTTGGAAATAGGAATAATAATATGAACTATTTATCAATTTATTCGTTTCCATGTGCAAATTTTCATTAACACATATAGTCATATATTATATACTTTTAAGA
Source organism: Latrodectus geometricus (assembly GCA_026290005.1). NCBI lineage: Eukaryota > Metazoa > Arthropoda > Arachnida > Araneae > Theridiidae > Latrodectus > Latrodectus geometricus. The sequence continues at coordinate 35,317 of JAPDSC010086579.1, read as the reverse complement.
ACTAAATTTATAAAAATGAAGTCATAAGTATCTCCCATAAGTATCATAGTGAAATTTAATTTCGTTTGACAGGAGAAATACTTTTGAATAATCATACTAAATGAAGTGAAAAAATTATGGAATTAAACGACCTTTAACGTTTCTAATGAAAAACACAGATATATTTTAACTTTCCTTTCATATTTTAAACGAAGGGAATAAGTCAAATAAAAAAAAAATTGTAAAACCCAAAAGAATCCACTATAGGAAACGGAATTCTTCGTTTATGAAGTTAAAGGCCTACGTCAAACACATTGCCAAAAATTCTGCCGAAAAATAGAATAAAAAAACTCCAATTTCTTTTAAGGGTTTGACGCGTTTGAAAAGGGAAAGAAGGTAAATTTTCTCTTTGTATGTGTCTATTGGATTGATTCTTGTGTGTTTTCTTTTTCCCAAGTTTTACCCCACCAGGAAAAACATTTTCATGGAACTCGGAAATGAATGTTAAATTTTTATTTCTCTTTCAACAGAATTTTAAGCGATTTGTGCATATAATATGCTATTGAAACCTCCCAAAATATTAAAATCCTTATAGAAATGAGAGAAAATAACCATTTTTTAATTTGAAAAAATAAGGAAGCAATATAACACATAGTTCATAAATTGTATAATGTGTAGATTATAGCTAAGCCGTGGTGGTAACATTGAAAAATATTGCATGTTTAGAAAGTTCGTGGTTGTTGATAATCCAACATGATACAACCAAAGATAACAAGGTTATCGCAATTTGAAGTAGTATTGATACCCGCATCACTTGAGTATACATTAGTTGTATATTAAACAGACAGAGTTACATGTATAAGTTGTTAGAAACCGTGGTCTTCCTAAGCCATTAGTGCTTGCTATCAGCCTTATCCCAACAAAAATAATGAGCTACCACATGTAGCAGCAATCTTCAAGAGCTCTTAACTTCAAATATTAAATTACTTCCATGGTTTTCTTGTTCTTTCGTTCTATCAAAAACACCAATAGAAAACGCGATTACGTTTACACCAGTACATCTCCCAATTCATTGCTCAAGAGGAGATTTTAAAAGAAAATATGTAATCAATGCTTTCGCAACCACAGTCAAAGAATAATATACATGCCATTGCTGCACTAGATTAACATTAGCAATATGTAGAATTTGCATGGAATTCTATACCTCAAGAATACATACAAAGTCTCTTTGATGCTTTACTGAGGCGTGTAGCATCAGTTATATTCAACAGTAGTGGATACACTATCTACTGAATTTGTCACCATCCATGCCTCATAAGTGTTGTGTTTTCAATAGTTTGATCTTTATACAATATGTTATCTACCAAAGAACTTTTACTGTGACATTTCTAGTTTTCCTTAGTGTTGCATTTTGGGTGTTCATCAGTGTGCATGATCAAAGTGAAGACAGATAGGCATAGAATCATACATATGTTAAGTCCTTTAATCTAATGATTTTCTGATTTATTATGGAATTTTGCAGAGAGTGTTCACTTTGTCATATGACCATAATTCAAAGATATGAAGAGGATACCTCTGTTCCTTTGCTTCCATTAGAAAACCAATACTAAGATACTGGGTAATATAATTCGACAAAAAGTTGTACTTACTACTTTTTTTAGAAAATAAAACTTTTGTGGTGTGTGAAAAGAATGATATTACTTTGTCATGCATATTTTTCCTTATCTTCAGTGGTTACCCATAAATGAGGTTTTCAATAGGAGGAAAAAAAATGCTTTTATTTTTGAAACGGGATACGTTCCGCAACTTTGCAATGATTTTAAATCCGCCTTAATTACTATTTAATCCAAATACAAATGCTTTGTTCTGAAATTTGATATGAAATTACCTTTGGCACAGAATGGTTAGCACGATTGTCTTTGGTTCAACACTTCGTGGTTTTCGAATCCCACCTTAGGTATAGATTTTTATTATGCTTCGGAACTTTAAGTCATAGGTACTGGTCTAATTAACTCTCGTGTGCAAAAAAGGCCTTTTAGCGATAAACAAATCAAAATATCTTTGACTTTTAGCAAAACAATGCCGATATTTTTATGTAAGTTTTATTCTCAAATCAAATCCAGACAAACTCTTCGGATATCCGCAAAATATGAATTTCATTTATGTAGATTGATATTATGAAATAATTTAATAAATATTTTAATCTATATTGTAGATGCCAGTTTTAAGTAAATATGTACCGTATACTGTTATTGTATCTGCATTTTCTTACTAAACAAAAATCTAAAAATAGAACAGAATATATTTCCTTTTAGCCTCAGGCTTTTGATAAAGTACACAGAGATACTTCTCTTAACTACGTTTCACGAGCAGAGCAAAAATAAAAACTAAAAAAGAAAAAGTATTTCCCGAATAAGAAAAATCTAAAATGAAAAATTTAACTTTACAACTTGAAAAATCTTTGCAAGTAAATGGCTTCCGGCGCACGGGTTTTCTTCTAAATTTTAAGATGAAGTTGGTGGAATATTCTGAAAGCACTAGAAAGAACTAAAAAATAAATTTAGTACTTTTTTTAAAAAAAAAAAAATAAGTTACATTTAATAATATTTCGGTGAAATAAATAATACTTAACACGTTAAATGCATCAATTTGTAATCAAATATGTAAGATTTCATAAACTGGTAAGTTAGAAATTTGTTTTACAATTTCCATTTGATCTTTTTAACTTCGTATTTTTCAATAACTAATCTAGAAAACCTTATTAGTGATGAATTACATGTATTTGGGTTCAAGAAATGATGACATTGTTTATTATGAGTTAAAACTGGCACACATTCACAATTGAATGATTACCATTCTGTTCAAAAATTCATGGGTTTTATTCTGACTTTGGATGTAAGGATTTGGAATAAATAATTAACTCAATAGCCTGGTTGAAGAATCTTTTGTAGGAAAAATGGCCATTGAAAAACCAATTTTATGACAGTTTACCTCATCCTCGCTTCAAATATGGTATTCTTTTGACATTGTGTATGTTTAGTTTGATTGATTCATACTACTATGATCAGGTAATGCAAACAAAGACTCGGTAATTGGAATTTAATGTTGCTTCCATTCTAATGATATAAGGGTAGAAATTTAACGTATGAACCATTGAATTCAAGGTAAACAATTCAATCTTTAACTATAGATTTAGTGTATGGAACAGCCACATTTCATGGAATTGCTTTAAATCTTTTAAGCATTCAGCTTTTACTGTCATCTTTCTAAAGGATGCTTCCAAGACTGTTTTCATATTCATGAATCAGAGGGAAGTAAATAATAAAAACTCCCCAGCACCTATCCTGACAAAATTATATGCAGAAAGACGAAGATAAAGAGCCAACATCTATTTTTAACAGTAGTTGTGATTGAGTCCAAGGACATTACCTTTAGAAAAGCATGTTCTTACTATTAGACAATTATAACAATTATGTATTTAAAAAAATGTGATCATTATGCCATTTTAACTTAGAAAGTGTATTTATTTTCTGAAATCTAAGAAAAAAAATTAAAAGTTGTGCTTGTATTTCGAATGGAGTGTTTGTATTTTTAAACTATGGAGCGTATCATAGATATGATAAACATGCTGTGAGAAATTGAAGAAAAGAAATCAAAGCTAATTATAAGTAATTAAGCTGCAAAGGTTAATACGAAAGAAGGTTTTATTAATTTGTCGGTCAAACTTGTTTTCTGTATACGAACGCATTGATGTTTAAAGAATTTACGATAGCAACTCATTAATCTGTGTTAGACAATTTTAGATAGGTCACAATATTTGAAATAACAGAGTCCCAATGGCTCAGTAGCTTAACACCTCTTAATGTAAGATCCTCAAAGTGAAGCATCATTTTCCCAAATGAGAGATTGAAAGGTTGACCACATTCTCTATTACTGAATCGCTAGATTTCCGTGGATTGGGTCGTACTATATTAATTTGTGACATCCAAAGTCCTTTTGTTGGTATGGAGTGGAGGTAGAGAAGAGGAATAGACATTCAGTGAGCGTGTTGCTTCAGTGAGTCCAATGTCGCAACATAACCATAGCAGAAGCTTAAAGAGTTAATGAACAGTTAGAAGAAAGATAAATACAATCCGAAATAAGAGAGGTCGTTGTACTTAAAAAAATATTAATTTCCAAATTATAAAACCATTGTATAAAGATTGGAAATGTAGGCTGAAGATCAAAGCACGTTGTAAACATGTATCAACGCCAGATGAAAATCGTTATTTAACAGAAACGGCTTGTAGATAACGAAATATGAATGCAACTCTTCTTCAACAGCATCTTCGATCGGCTACTGGTGCCACAGTTTTAACATAGGTTACCCGAATCCGACTTCAAGATGTATGATTGTATTCTGCAAATCAACGGTGTATGTCACGTCAACAGCAAAGCACTGTCAACTCTCATGGAATGGACAACAGAGGTGAACTGCAGGAGAAAAAAAATAGAGTTTTAAAACTTTCTTCTGGCGAGTCCTGTATTTCTTTTCATCCTGATAATAGGCGTATTTTCATCTTGTGGGAGCATGCCAATAGAAACTATTCTGCGTTCGCGGATGCTAGTGTTAGATTTTTTCGATGAGAGAGTGATGGTCTATGGTATTTCCCTTGATGGACACATCCACATCATTTAAAATGGAACCGATCTAATGATGTGATTACTGGTATACCGAAATAGGGATGAGACCTGGTTACCGATATATAGGGATGAAATTCTCATATATATTGTAGCCCCGTACGCTGCAACTGTTTCAAAGGACTTCATATTACTGAATGATAATTGCAGGTCGCATCTGGTGAACTTCTTGATTATTTTTTAGACATATTTTGGAGCAAGTAATCATGCGAATAAAATCATCAGCATGTTTTTATGACATGACTCCAATAAAGCATGTTTTTGACATTCTAGGCAGAAAAGTTCTTCGACGCCAATCTCTAAAAGAACAGGAAACATATGGAAGCTTTTAGAAGAATAAACAAAATATACCAATTCCTCATTAATAGCTTCATTAACTTGATGCCTCAAAGATGTTCAATGTTTCTGGCAGTCCGGAAAAAATAATTTCTTTAGTAAATCGATTTTCTTTTAAGGAAACTCCGTTTTTATTTTTCTCATATGCACAATTGTGTTTTTTTGTATCCACTTTCTCAGTATAATGCTTTTTTTGCCAAACAAATGTCACTTTTATCTCATATTGCCTATCTTGTCTTTCAGTAATATATCAGACAAACAAAAAATTCACCACATGCGAGATGAACCCACAACCTCATTAATCTTTAATTGTTTTAAGCAGTGTATTTTCTTATTTTATGTAGAATCTCTGTATTATCTATAAATCTTTTGGGGAATACATATTGAATTGTTACTTGTTATTTATCCGTCATTATAGGTACTTCATCTCATCTAAAAATTCTACATTTTTGATTTGATTTGATTGGCTCAAGATCATCTGGTGGGATAAGCGGCTCCAAAAAATCAAGTAATATTTGATAAAACTAAGTGCTTCAATTGGGTAAATAATTGCACATTGGCACATTAGGTAAATAATTGAGAATGCTGAAATGAATGATTCAGAATAAAAGTATCAAAAAAATTTAAGGAAACCATGAAAATGATACAGAGAAATAATATTAAAAACTCTAATGTTTTAATCCAAAGTCAGGTTAATAAAACATCATAATGTCTTTTTCCTTCCATGGTGAAAGGGTTGGTTTAATGTTACGGAGCTGATTGGTTTGACAAATTCATTATTCCATTTTAATTAACCAGAAACTTTCAAATAAGTCTCTTACATTACATTTTAAATCATATGCACTTTTCGAGTAAGTCTTTCATGAGGCAAATTTTGCTACGAGTTCCACGACACAGTTCCATGAAATTGATAATGTCATATAGCAGGGTTTATTTGAGAGCTTTTTGTGCTTCTCTTTTCTACCTTTTGAAACGGTTTGAGAACTAGAGGAAGAGTCCATTTCCTATTCATTATTATATTATTGATTAGCAAAGCTTGTCTTGAGTCAAACTGAGCAAAATGTTCCCTAGATCATAATTTTTTGACACTTTGTATGTTACGAATAGATGATGTGAGTAGGATTTGTACTAGAAAAAGTGATACTGAATTAAATACATTAGGTGTGCTTATCAATATCTAACGAATAGATGATTAGCCTCTACGACTAAAGAATTAGAATCTAAAAGATATTTATAACAGTTCATGCTCGATGGTACCACTTACAGAGGAGCCCTACAATGGATGGTAAAGCCTGATTTGGATATTTCCAGCCTCGGCACTTAACATGATGCTAAACGACATTTATAAGTTGGGAGTCACTTTTAGAAGCAGATACCTTTTTTTTAAGTGAGAACCCAAAGATGTAACCATTTCACTTGATTCCTAACATACTAGCCACTAATGAGCTAGGTACCAACCAATTGAGTCACCCGTACTCCTCTAAAGAAGGTGAGGTAATGAGTTTAAAATTTCTACAAAATAAAATGGGAGTGAGTAAGTGAGTATTGAGCCTTGCCATCCAAGACTGCCTGCCATTTGACTAAGAAGATCATCATCTGTATATAGAATTTTATACATTTTATAAGTATACTAAGTTTTTATTATTTCAATTTTCAAGTGGATTTTAATTATGTAAATCAGTGATCATTATAAGGTGACAAGGTTATACAGCCTAGTTATATAGACAACAATATTAATAATATCCAATATTTTTGCTTTTATCTTTAAGTTTCTAATTTTCAAATTAATGTTGAAAAACGAATTTATGAATGAACGTTTTTTAATGAATAGAATTGTGTTTTTCCAAAATTAATTAAATCTTAGTTTAAGAATGTGCAGTTACTAGAATGATATTATGTGCTGAAATTTTATATCATATTTCATTTGTCACACAAATCAAGCTACTTAATTGTATGAATACTTATTTTAATTTTTGAGAGGTATGAAGAAAATTCGAACACAATTAAAATTGGTCCCAGCAAAGACACCGACTCTAAATGAAGGCTCAGTTGAAAAACTAAAACATTCATTTAATAATATAAAACAGATAACAGCAAATTCTTGTGGTCCGATTTAATCGATCAGATCGGAGAAACATCTCATTCGATTGCAACTACCAGACAAAAGCATAAATGACTAAACTATATGAATAATACAAATTGCAACGTGGAGCAGCATCCTCTTGCGTTCAGGTAGAACCAAGTGGAATACTGCGGATTTATATTTCTTATAAAGTATATGTATCAAATTAATTACATTAGACTTAAAACGTATTTTTTAATATTTTACAATAATTGCGATATAGATAAAAGGCTGTATCTCAATAATAAAACTACGTTTCTTCAGTGGTAATAAATAATTTTTTTTCATCCTCTATAGAACAATAAAGGGCGGATATGTGAGCCTGTCAACACATCTGCCCTGGTGAGTGCTTGGAATTTTTTGATTAACCTTTTATAAGTCATAGTATGTAATAAGGATCGATACCTGTTAAAAGTCCATTTAAATCATAAGTAATTATGCTTATAAGACTTACAGGCAACCCCTTAAAATTTAATAACTTCAGTGTTGTCTATTTTTCTTCTTTAATTCGGTATTTGTTTTTCAAAAATTAGATAAAAATAATTTCTAAAATATGTGTATTTTATTATTTTTTCTTAGTATTTATTTGATCTTATTTATATATAACACAAGAACAACTCTTTTGTTGCTCATATATCTACCCGGCTTCTAATCACTAATAAAAACTTACTGCCATGAAAACATTTATGGGAAAAGTTTACTTTAAAAATAAAAGTTTTAGTTTTTTTCCAGTAGGTTGTTGTCAAATTTAAATGACGAAATGTCTTAAAATATGAAATTTTGAAAGAAGTTTATTAGATTTATTAGATATATAAGAAAAGCAAATCAAATCCGATCCTTTATTTGGAAATAATATGAATTTATGAGTTACATAACTATCATCTTTCAAGCACATTTTAAATGGGATGTTTTCTCAATGCTTGGTACTGTTTAGTAAGGTATGATTACTTTCTATAATTTAGAAAGATATGTACATAATGTTAATTTTCTTTACGAACATAAAGAAATAATGAAAAGTTAGTTCTTTAATTTTATTTCTATCATTTTAAATTCTGATTAAAAAATTCCAATTATTATTTAAATTTTATATAAGTTTTGTAATGTAAAATTTTATTCAAGCATTAAATATAAATATATTTTGTTTTAGATAGGGAAGGATTCAACTTGTTCCAAATCTTCTACTTGGAATCTCTCTTTGCTTGTCACAAAATGATCACAAAGTAATTTTTCGTACACAAAATGAATTCGATCAATACTTAAAGTGATTTCCGAATCACTACAAATTTTGAAACATGAAGTGGGAAAATCGAACTCACACAATATTAATCAGAATGCAAATGTACTGAATATATAGAGTTAAATTTTGTAAGTCTAATGAAAAACTAAAAAGCTGAGATTTGCAATTGAAGTTGATCCAAAGCATTCTCTGCCTAGTTTACGTGTTATCACATAAGTCAAGATCATTTCTTGTTTTCACTGACGTCACTTTGAACAGTAACTATTACATTTTAGTTCCTTTAAGACCCAAAGTTTTCATTTTATTCAAATTTTGTGAAATGCTACATTTTTGAAAAGTATAATCCCTAAAAGCATGTTTCTTGTAATATACGTACACGCCTTTATATATAAAATGTTCATCTACTACACTAATAAGCATTTTCTCTAAATCTACCACAGTCGAAAATATTTCGTCAATGGTCATTAAATAATTGATTCCATCACATGGTGGATAACTGAGGATTTGTTTTGAAGTGATATGGACAGGTACATCTTAACAAACTAAGAAATCTCTGTTTTATACAATGAGCATTTGCATAAATACAGTAAGGTGTGCAAAAATTGATAATCTAGTGCACCAATTTTAAAAGATCTATGATTTCAAAATTTTTTGGAAATTTAATCGCATATTACTAATGAACATATTTGTCCTATATTTATCACATAGTTGTGGGTATTATCTAGTGTAGCAATTTTATTGGCCGATTTGAATTTAATTTGATAAGTGCATTTGTATACACAGACTAATTGTATAAATTGTATTTAAAGATTATGTTGATTGATAATATCAATATTGGCAAGCCATGATTACGAAGGAACAAGGATCACATTCCACTCAAAATGGCAGAAAGAAAGAAAGTACAAACTCATCAAGGAAGAGAAAGGGATCTCGTAGGTCAAAGAGGATTAAACGCTCTTTCCATCTCTCCTTCTGTATGATACACGAGGAGATAGATTCAATTTCTAATATGAAACCTGGATTTTCAGCATTCTCTATACTTGTCAATGTCTTACAATAAGACATTGTTCGTGCTTTTAAGCTGATCCTGAGTGATAAGGCAATACAAATAATTTTCTCTGCCTTGATTGCAACTGCCTACGTAGCAATCCCACGGAGATAATCAAAAATTTAGCTTATGCAAATTTCTACTGCAAAAAAGTAGCATTTTGCTCATAATTGGTACCGTTATCAAAGATGGTAGATTCAACCACCTCACTCACCAACCTCAAATATTTGGATTTTTTTTTCTGGGATCAAATAAAATTTTTAGTGTAGTGTACTCAGTCGTTTATCTCGTGGCGAGAATCATTGTTCTCACAGAAAAATGAACATATCGCAAGATATCTATGAGTGGCTGGAGGAGTTATCCCTCCACCGATGTTAACTGTGCAATAATCGGCATTTTGAGAACTTTCTGCGAAGTTTTAGCTAAACCTTAAATCTGATCGCTTAACTTATGTTATCATTCATCAGCTTTTCCAACATTGTTGTATGTTCAGGTCAGAATTCTAATAATCTTTTTTTACCCATCAGAGTAAAATGATATCTTATTATTATATATGTAATTATTGCTCGTCTGGATGGATAATATCAGACTGATTCGGTTGTAAAAACAATTTAGAATCACCCAAATCTATGTGTGTATCTATCTATGTATATAGATTGATTGATTGATAGATAGATATTTCATATGTATGTATATATTTATACACCTATATACACATTCTACTAAGTCTATAAAAAACATTTTATTTTCAAATCACACTACTATAAGTTCTTCAGAAATAAAATGTAAACTTTAATCATTGAATGGGCTTAATTCAATTGATATTCCAGATTAAAAATCAAACAACGTTTTCGATGATGCAGTATCTGCCACAGTGGTTAATTTACACAGCTGCCGGAAATCCGGTCGCGGTTCTGATCCTTCTCTATTTTTAATTAAAGTCCTCCAGTGATGTAATTGGCTTCATTGGCGAGAAAGCAGTTTTCTGTTCGTTGATTAGTAGGGCAGGGCACGTTTCTGGTAGACGTAAATCTGGAAGGATTAACGAGATGGAAGTACTCAGACTAGATTACTTTGGAAGTTCATGAAAACCTGATGGAATTGTTATTTTCGATTAAGATGGATAATATTCAAGTAATTTTAGATGCAGAATTTACTTTAAAATAAATATTTTGCTATAGAAAAATGTTAACTGTAATAAAATAATATTAATAAAAAATAATTTGTCGTGTATTTCCTTCGATCGTTAAATAAGACCTACATATGAGTTTATTATTTTTGGAATTTTCCTATTATATTGTTTATTAAATTTAAATTTTATTGTTTTTTTTTTTTATCAAAACTCTTCTCCACAAATTTCAACTATAAGGCAAATGCATTATATATTTTATGGTAAAGGTACACATTATTCGCAACGAATTATATTGTATTTGATTTCATATATTTTTGGACATTGTATGCGTTTTTATTCGTTACTTATTCGTTTTTTGATAATATTCGTAAAATGCCAATATACTTCTGAAATTTCTGTATATTTTTACCAATTCAAATTTTAAATATATTTATAAAATCAAATATACAAAAAGGGTGCTTAAAATATTTTATAACTCAAGATTTATCTAACACTATTTAATTTTTATAATTCCCAATTTTTTACCTAATATTGAATTACAAAAAGAAGAATCTGTTAAAATATATGTTGGTTACTTTTTCTTACCGAAAATATCTTTTCAAGGACAGTATAATTAATCAAAATTTTTTAATCTAAAGTTCCTGCAACTGAGTTTTTAATGACTTCAAAGAATATTATATAAAATAGTTATTAGGCCTTAGTATGTTCCAACTATTAATATTATGTTTTGAAAAGCAATATTTTAAAATAGTCAGTAAAAAATTATAAAAATTAGATTTTTTTTTCTAAAATTACAATATAGACAACTTATTAAGTTTTTATGTTAGTGAAATATTATACTAATATTATATATAAATATCATATAACTATTATTAGATATAATTACTAATATTAAATATAAATATAATATTCGATATAAGGTAATACTCATATAAATGTACTCGTATAATATAATGTAGGAAAATGACTCTCTGCCTTTACCGAATGATGCTTCCTAACTGGATCTGATCGAATGATTTTCCTGCTTATTTTCGACAAATTTCTGACCATAACCAATTCCGTTTTTTCATGTTAATGCGTAGAAGTTGAATGATACATAAAAAAAAGATGTAAAATTATTTATTAACCTTTTGAGCGTGGCGAAGGTCTATCGCGCTTTGCTTGTTATGTGCAAAAATACGGAGAAGCGCGATAGCACTGCTCTTGTTTTGTTAATTAAATTACTACGTATTTCATTCCACGGTTTTAGCATATATATAAGAAAACTCTTCAGCACTCAAACGGTTAATGATGTTTCAACAATGATTAAAAATAATGATTAAACCACTATTTTTATTGCTAATCTGCTACTCATTAAACTTTACAACTTTAAAACTTAAACTTTTTAAACTTTTGTTTTTTTATTAATTAAGTATACTTAATATTTTTTTATTCTATTCTCGCCTTTGGCAGCCTTGCCATTAGTTCACGATCAACAAAATGAAGTATTGAAGAAGCGTAAAAGGAATTAAAATTAGCGTCCGTAGAGTTGTCTTCAAGAAACCTTAAAAGAATGGGGAATTGTCTGAGGTTATCACTATCTATATTTCCTTGCTTACACGAAAGGCAACAAACCGAATACTTGACTCCTATCAGAAATAAATACTTTTACAAATAATCATGTCCAGTTAGCAAATGAAAGCAAAGAATTCCAGCAGATCGAAACAGTAAATTGAGAATTCAGCTATTTTTGTTGAGCAAGACAACTCCACCTTTTACCCATAGCTTCATTATAGTACAAAAAAGCTCTAAAGTTTTTTTTTTTTTTTTTTTTTTTTTTTAATTTACTGTACATTATAATTTTGATGTTTTTTTTTAAATTATGTTTTGTGAAAAATTTATTGCAAATAACAAATTTTCTCATTCAATCTTAACCCAATAATTATTTTTTGGTTGAAAGGGAATATTTTTAAATTTTGTATTTTTTGGAATTGAAAATTTAATAGGTTCTGATGAAGCACAATTCTGAAGTTCTTCTACCAGAACTGCTGTATACTGAAATTAAATTAATAGTAGCTTGTAAATTTTTCATTCATTCAGTAAATTTTTCAAACATTCTCTAAAATACAATTTATTAATTGTATTAATAAATTGTATTTTTAGAGAATTTCAGAAACTTTTAAATCATAATGTATGTATGTTACTTCACGCATTCTCTAAACTACAATTTATTAATTGTATTAATAAATTGTATTTTTAGAGAATTTTAGAAACTTTTAAATCATAATGTATGTGTGTTGCTTCAAACATTCTCTTAAATACAATTTATTAATTGTAAATCTCCTTTTTAAAAATGAATTTTAGAATAAATTGAAAAAAAAGCAAAAATGTGTTGCTTTATTATATTATTAAAATAAAACAAATATTATTGAAAAAATCAAGTCTGAAATTTAAAAATATGAAAAGAAATATCCTCATGCATATTTTATAATTTTCTGCATTGTATTTTTTCATATATATTATTTCGTGACATTGAAATCTGCATATTTAAAATATACACAAAAACTGCTATCAACTTATTGCGCAACAAAATATTTTTGAATAAACCTTACTTTTTGAACATACTAACAAAATAACACATTCAGTTTAACATTCAAATGCAAATACGTTTACAAAAATTGTAAAGAACAAAATCTCCTATAAATTATACATACAGCATTTGGAACTTCATAATTTAGTAAGCATTTTTGTATTCAGTGTCGTGGGAGTTTGTTTCATTTTTTTTTTCATTCTCTAAACCTTTGTTGGAGTCATTCTGAATTTCATCACGTAGTTTTTGATCCTCCCCCGGCCAAAATAATGTCATGTATTCTTCAAAAATGTAGATAACGTAAAATGTATTTGTTCTTGTTGTCAGGGAATTTTTTATAAATTTATTCTCTAAAGAATAATTTTTTCATAATTCCTAAAATTATGAAAAAAAATTATTCCAAATAACTCATAAAACTGGATTTTTAAATGAGAACTTTAACTATTTAAATTGACGAATTTGCAAAAAATCAAAAGGAGCTGTTAGTACCTCATACCAGTTAAATTTTAATGAAATTTAATGAATCATAATGCTGTTTTAATGATTTACCCATTTTTATCTTAAATTCAGTGTTTGTTTTTCTTAAAATTTTTAATTAGAAAACTATCTATTCATTTATATACACAGGCGTAGAAATTTTTATTGAAAAATATATGTGCTGTATGAAATAAAGTTGTATATTCCATAATATCTTAATAAAAATTATCTTCATAAAAATATGCAACAATCTAATATACAGCTAAAAATATATTTGAAATTCAAAATATAAATCTGTTAAACATACATATGTACATTTATTACATATTTGAAATGTAGTAAATTTGTGAGGATGATGAATTTTAGCATACTTGTAAACAACGATTCCAGATGCACTATGTTCACCTATTAGCACTATCTACAATTTGAAGTTTAATATGAGAAACATGTGACACGTATAATTTTTGAAACAATATATTAATAATGAAATAATGATTTATATAAATTGAGCGAAATCTTTATGTGCATTTATATTGCATATTTAATAATATTTATATAGAATTTAGAATATAAAAATGTCGCAAACAATAATACTAATATATTATAAATTTTGGAATAAAAATTCAACAGAGAATTTGCTATTAATATACCTTATATAATGTTGTTAAATGTGTTTCTTCGTGTGCGTTTCTGCATGCATGTTTTCGTTTGTTTTACACAACTAACTTCTTGATTTTATATTTAATTGAGGTCAAATGTTTGAGTCTCTGGAATTACGAAAAAGTAATTTGTGAATTTGAGATAAAATGTTTTAAAAGCTTGCAAAATATTTCTCAACCAAAAGTTAAGTTTTGAATATATTGAATAACATTCACAGTTTCAGAGACAGTTGTATTATGTAATGGAACTATTCATAAAAAAGTAATTTAAAAATGGTTTGAATACAATAATTAAAACGTTGATTCTATATACCATATAAAAATCAACATGGGTAAAGTTACTATTAGTTCAATATAAATTTATAAGGTACATTTCTCTCATAAAGGAAAATATTCAATATATTAACGAAGAAATTTAAATTGTATATTAAAATATCGAGTTTAAAATAACTAACTATGGGATTCAACTCTATACTTTATATAGTTACATATAGGTCATTAATATTTTTAAATTGTAAAATAAATTAATTCCAAATTGCGCTTATTTTAGCGTTATATCATTGAACTTATCATTTAGACTAAATGATTAAAAGTATTATAGCAAATAAAATAATCTGCCGAGATCGAGGTTGGGTTTGCATAACAGAAAATGAACGAAACACTTATTTCCTTTGAATCATTTTTTGACTAAAACAGTTATTTACGAAAAAATATTCTACTTAATATAATATTTTTAAAAGCAAAGAAAAAAACTACAGCATTTAACAAAAGCAAATTATTTTAAAAATTATAGAATCTCTTTTACTACTTGAAGGTTTTATCATCGGTATACATTTAAATTCTTAAAGCAACAACGTGTAGAATTCTTAATGCAAAATAGCACTTAATGCATAACAAGAAATTATACAGCTTTAAAGAGATTTTTTCAACTACATTCTTGAATTAAAGTAGAAGTCTCGTGATTCCTTTCATAAGTGCTTCCACTCACATAAAACTCATATTAAGGGTGTAGGCTTTATTTCCTACCATTTCCAGAAGAAGAAAAGAAATTTAAGGAAGCGATGCTAGTAAGACAATGCTAATAAATTTATCTTTTTCAAAGTGAGCATTCCGCAGTCTTCTTTTTCTTCATTTTCTTGATTACTTACAGCAAGTTTGCTGGAGATTTTAATTTAGGGAAATTAAAGCAAGCGGAATGACTTCTGGAATTTAATCGTGGTTATAATGACGAAAATTACTTTTGAAGCATAATCGCAACTGTGCATTCCGTGATTACAAAAATTATTTTATTTCCCACGTGTAATTCGAGAAATAATTTTATTTATATTTTGTAATCTAAGATAATTTAACGAAATCATGCTAGAAATTAATATATATTTTTAGCATGTGTTTAGAACCTTCAGAATTATTCCATTAATGATTTAATTGTTGGTCATTCTGATATTAAATATTATTCTAATTACTTTTGCATATTTTTCATGATATCGAAATTTGTCATGAGATATTAGAAAATTCATCTATTGTTTCCAAGAGAACTTTTCATTAATAATTATTTTGAATCATTGACTACGAAGAAGGAAATCCGAAAAAAGCCCAAGCTGTATCCCCTGGAAGTAGGGCTTATTGAAAAAGGAATCCATTCGTTCATCTGAATATCTGTTCGCTCATCATTAATAATTAGAATCGTATTTATCGCCTTGAATCTGAAAAATATGATCGTTATACTGATGAGCCATATAATTTGTGCTTATGAATATGAACACTGTTTAGAATTAAAATTTTGAACACGCAGTTCACCAAAGTCAAATGTTTCAAGATCATGGTTTAACCGGTTCATCCAAATTAAATTCTTCTGAATAATATCAATAGTCTAGAACAGCCTGCACAATTTACCTTTCATTTAGTGACCATTAAGTTTTTTTCTTTACTCTGATTTAAGTATAACAAATCAGTGTAACAAACAAAACCTTATAGAACTCTTGTCAATTATTTTCATACCAAAGTCTGTTCATATAGTGGTATGAAATCAGCTGCCAAACGTTTGTTCAAAAGGCTGAGGCATAATTAATCCTGACCAATAAAATACATCAGAAAAAATTATAAATGAAATAGTTTTTATGCAAAATTGCATTTTAAAATGAATTATGTGAAATTCTTAGACATATTTTTAAAAATTATTAAATTATTTATGACAAGGAAAACTTCAAATAATATGAACACTTATAGCAAAAATGATTAGTGCTTCATTGAACAATAACTATGAAAGTAGTTTCGGATAATATAATGATAATAATAAAAACAACTTTTATTTTCAATTTAAATAATATTCATTTTATAATTATTTATTCAATATAGTAAAAACAAAATTGTAAAATCAACTTAAATATCCAACTACCATCTTTACTTTATTACTATTATTTTGGACCATATATTAATTATAAAACAATTTTTTTTTATTATCATATACGTTTAGCCTTTTTTATTTGTTTTTCTTTAACCAAAATAATGTCGGGAAATAACCTGTATTATAATGTAAAATAATCTACTCTAAATTTAAAATATCTTTTCATAAATACGTACCTAGTCAGCAAATTTAACAAATCAATTATGAATTCTTACCTGTAAAAAAATAAAAATCAAAAATCAGTTGGAAAATTGGAATTTTAATTAATTTTAAATAAATAAATAATTTGTTGATATTAAAATTAAGCATTATATAACGAATTTACTATAGCAATTGAAGAGACTGATGACTCATAAAGTAATATCTCATAAATTATTATTTATTTTCAAGGTAACATTTTCATTCTAATAAAATTTTTTTAGCAGATTACATTAAATGAAAATCAATACAGAAAAGAGGACTCATCATGCATAATTTCGAAATCTAATTATGTAACTCAACTATAAATTTCAATACAAGTTAAAATAAGTAATAGCAAATTAATGAGTTAAATTTTAAATAATTAATTATATTCTAAATAATCTTACGATTAAATAAAAAGAGCTGTAATAATGTTTCATATATTAATGATTGTTTAAATAAACTTGGAAGAAAAATAATGCAGAAAATCATGTAATTGTAAAATAATTTTTAATCTCCGAACAAGAAATATTTACCAAAAACATTAAAAAGAATAATATTTCTTAATGAAAACATCGGTAAAAAAATATTAAAATAATGACAAAAATGTATAATTGTCACTGAAATTTAAATCACTTTTTAATTACATTATTGGATGCTACTTTGTATATCAGATATTATTAGTCTATATAAATGTTATAAAAGCCTAAATAAATGCCATGATAATAACTTTATATAAATGTCGTTTCTGTTTTCATCGATTACATTTTCTTTACAAATTACTTGAAACTATTAATATTTAATTGTTTTATTTATTGCTCTAATTTATTTAAATGTTGAACGCATTTAAATATTCTTTTGCTTTTTATTGATTGCTATTAGTACTCGACTGGAAAACTCAATTCCGATTTTGTATATAGGATTCTAAAATACTATTAAGTGTATGAAAATTAAATCTATAACTACTAAACCATTTAGAATTTATTGCTTTTTCACTTCATATTTTATTCATATATGTATATTATTTACATATAAGTCAAACAAAAATTATGTATATATATATATATATATATATATATTTAATTGACATATATAAGCAATATATAAATATTACGATATTTTTATTAATAAAAGTTTTAATGGGCTAGAAATATATTATCAAAATTTTCGTATGGCTATAAATTTATTCAAAAATATTATTATTAGATTTACCCATTTATTTGTTTTATTGTAGCATTTAAATGCAGTGATATACATTTTTTTGCAAGTGAATAGCAGTTATTCCTGTATGCTTTCACAATACTTTAAATAAATACATTATTTTGCCTCCTAGTTATAAAACAATGTGCAATTGAAAAATTTAAATAAGTAATTTAATTACTTTTTTCAGTTATCCACTTTAAATAGTTTTAAATTATTAAAAAACTAATAATTTCAAAGAATTTGAAATATGGAAAACATGATGTTGGTCCATTTTTTAACATTAACGTTGGTTTTGATGTAAACTAATGCCGATCAGTTAGAAATGTCTGCTACATTCCTGCATCCTCTTTATCTGAATAAGATAAGAATTATATATCTGAATAAGATAAGTTAAGATAACATGGAACACTTCTTATCTCTTTATCTTAAAGAGATAAGAAGTGTTCCAAGTTTTCTCTCTTGTGACAGATGAATAAAAAAGGCCACTGTTGTCTGTTTGATCAAGGCATCTTTCTCTCATTATAGGATGGTCGTGAGTTCGAATACCGACTTAACTGAAGATCCATGGGGGAGCATGTTAAGTGATTTCGGGGTTACAAAATCCAAGTGAATTAATGTTTCGGGGGCAGGCAGGTAAGTGTTGAAAGGTTTTCTGCTAGGTTCCTGTTTCTATGTTATGAAGATTCCCAATCCGTTACTTTCACCCAACTGGTAGAGTTCTACATTGGGTGAGGTACAAGGAAATATACGGGTGCAACAGGAACCAATGAATAATACCTAAGTTCTCAGAAAAGTTTTTCCTGAAAAAATACATATTCTCTAGCTTTCAAATGGTTTACAATAGGTGCCAGACATTAATTAGACCGAGCTCTAGACAATATCAGTATTTTTCATTTTAAAGTAATAACTAAATACGTAGGAGCTTCCATCAATTTTACGTAAAAAAATGTCATAGCACACAAATACACACATGTGTAAATCTAAAATTTGTCTCAAAAATTCTAGATTTACATTTTCTTTCTAAGTGGCAAAATATTTGTTTTCATTGAAGAATTCAAAAAGTGTTATAAATTTTAATTATTGTAAATTTTAATTATAATTATTTAAATATATCAAACACTGTTTATTTTATTCCGTGAAAATTTTATAAAAAAGTATCAAAAAAAAGTATCTTGTATTTACATTGTTTTAAAATACATGCATTTCAAAATGATTTTATTTTATTCATAAAACTTATTCAGAAATATTCACTTTAAAATTTTAAATTTCTATAAAAATTTTAAATTCAGTCATTTCTTTTTTGCTTTAAATTTTCAAAATATTTTTGTTAATCATCATATTAAAACATTTCAAAATATAATTATTTGTAAAATATATTTTTCATATTCTTTTTACGAAATTTAATCTTTTAATTTTTGATAATTAAATTTATGCTTTCATTTTAATTTATAATGGTAAAATCAAACTTTAATTATTTTACATATAATAAATAAAATATAAATAAATGATTTGAAATATTATTTATAGACGTGTATTTCATAAAATATCGAATGTGTGAAACAATTATTAACAATTTCATTTATTATAACTTATTATTTAAAAAAAAAAAAAAAACTCATGGGGTCATCTCTATTAATAAAATTGAACAAAATATTTTCATTCAGATAAACTCATACAAGCAAGAAATGTTTTTAACTTTACATAAAATATTTATATATGATATCATAATAAATCACTTAACAGTTATTTTAGGTATGTATAGAACACGTCTTATTTGAATAATATTTACAAAGAATAATATAAAGAATCTTTCTTTCATCCAATTTTGTGAGATTAATATATATATATATATATATATATATATATATATATATATATATATATATTGAAGACATCTTTAAAATTCTTTTAAATTTTTTTTATTCATCTTAAGATTGAGCATTTTGTATTCACTAACCCTACAACAGAAAAATTTAAATATAATTTAAATGGAATACAAAAAAAAATTCTATAAAAAAAAGACACGAACTAAGTTTAACATTTCAGTTTTCATTAACTTTTCTCTTACATCTAATAGTCCAATGAAATTTGATTTAGCTTCTAATTTGTGTTACTTAAGATTTCTTTTCATTCTGTGCTTTTTCATCTTACTCTTTTATTATATTTACTTTATTATTTTGTTTTCATTTTTGTCTTTAATTACCTCTTATTTACTCTTTTATATGCCTGATACATACTGAATGATAATTTTTTAGGACTTAACCAAAGAAATGTTAACTAATTTATTTTGTCTCTGTACTAGTTTTAATATGAGAAATAAAATTAATTAACTGCAACAGTATTATGTAAAACTAGAGAATTTAATACATTTGAAGTCTATAATCATGATACACATTTTAGATCCAAGAAAAAAATAAAAAAAATTATTGATAAAAATTCCCATAGAGATAGTAAAAGCAGTTCTGTTCCTTAGTAATTAAATTCACAAATTTACTAAGCTAATTTTGTTGATACAGAACATTTTAGATTAATTAATTCAAATACTACAATCTTCTGTCATATATTAAAACTTTATACCTTGCTCATAATACACCGTTGGGTAACATTGTTTAATTGTTCTTGAAACTTATTAAAAACGTTTCTAATTTAAATGAAACGAGTGTAAAGTGAGGCTTTCTAAAATTTTGCTCTGCAGATTTACTTAAAGTTACTTTCATTTCATATAAAATAATCTTGTTCTTATATTAGAAAACCAAAGTAGTTGGATGCTTCCAATTTAACGGGAAACTTTTTCAGGATCAGTATTTCATAAATTTTGTTAAAACTTAAAAAAAATAATAATAGTATTTTACACGATATATTGTGTAGTAAAAGTTTAAATACATAGAAATCAGAGGCTTAATAGCAAATCTCATATTGTTTTCTTTTTACAGTATCATTCTTTGGATTTGTAGCTACTGTATGTCAACTTTAAGCTTTCTGTGTATAGAGTATGAAGACCAGTTGTGCTTTATTTTTCACATTTATGTTTATATATAACTTTTAAATAAAGAAAGTTGTATTGTTTTAAATGTATTGATTTCTTATAGCACCTCTGAACGAAGATTCATAGATAAATATAAAACAAGAATTTTAGCAAATGTCATTAAATATTTCAATAAATAGTTTACAAAGTATACAAAATGCTATGAAATGGGCTTGATTGATTAGATTGCGGGTATATTTTATTATATATTATATCGATACGGCCATTTACTTTGCATTCTAATTTTTTTAACACCTAATACTATTTTATAAACACGATGAACAGTTTGAATAAATATATCAGAATTTAATATCAATTGATTAGGTAAAGTACTTTCAAAAGATGACACTCAAAATGGCAATAGTTAAAATATATCAACAACAGATAATTCAAAAATAAAGTCTTGGATAAATAAAAGAGGCATTATCCTCTCTCTTAAGTTATATGTACAAACGAGAACAAACTTTAAAGGAGTGTTTCCCCTTTCTATGTTCTAACGTATAGAAAGGAGAGAAGCACTTGAATTGTTTCAGTGTCCTTACGCACAGGAAACACACAAGTTAAATTCAATACCACAGTTTTTTCCCAACTAATGCCTGATATCCATGAGTCCTCGACTATTATTCCTACAATGTTTAACGTCTGATGTAGATAAAAAAAAACAACAATTTATTATTAATTTGAAACCTTTCAATTTAATTTATAATTCATAAAAAAGATGCATGTTGAATACAATAATTCTTGATAGAATTTCGATTCATACAGATATAAAATTAACATTGTTGAAAAACGAAATACAAGACTTAATATTGTGTGTGTATAATACAAATTTTAATTAGAGAATGAATACATCGTCCAGTTTATATTACCATGCAGGAACACACACACCTTTAAACACAATATCAAGTATTTGATGGGAAACAAGTCATTTGCGATTGGCTTAGACTATGAAAAGTTCCAATTCAAGTATCACTAGTTTTAATTTTTAATTGGATTTCGTGAGTGATACCATAGACTTCATTGCCCAGAAAGTAAGTGACTTTTGACAAGTTACCCGGACCAGTTCCCAGCTTGTGTAAATCTACAAGGATTAAAGGAATTGTTTTTTCATTAACGTAGAATAAATTCAAATTTAAAAGGAATTCTATATAGAAACCTAAATTTTAGCTAACTAGATATTTATTGGCATTTATTTCCTTCTGAAATTTCTGCAAATATATGGTATTTTGTAATTTTAAAAATAATTAAATTAAGGAATTTTTAAATTTACCTTTTTATTCATATTAACACTACAAAATTCTTAATAATTATTGCTGCTATTAAATTTTATATGACAAATTATTACACTTTGAGCAGGGATTTTTTTTTTATAAAATAAATATAATGTCTTTAATGAATGCGGCTCAATCCTTTACAGCAATTTTTTTTTCTTTTTTATATCTTGTTTCATTTTTCTATACATTCATTTTGTCTTATGAAGATACAAATACTGCGAATCAAGCGTTCAATATCATTTTTTCTTGCTTCACGAATCCTTTTATTATCATAAGTCTATCGGTTCAATTGACTTCTTGAACGGGGATGTTTATACATTCTGTCACGAAAAATATATGCACCCATGCGGAATCGAGTCACAATCACAAAACACAGCAGGAAAGTAGTCCGATAAGAGTTGTGCAAATGATTTAAATTCTGATGCCATTGAGATAAACGTGAGCGCGTTGACTGCATATGAGATTTGCATGCGGGAGAGTTTAAAAGACGAACTGCTCGTCCGGTAGAGCTATGCATACATATCTGTCGACTTGTATAGATGTTATTGTGGCTAGAGATGCCTTTCAGATGGTAGCAATATGAAAAGTTATCAGAACAGTTTGAAAGAGGAGCATAATAGGTTTCACAAAAGCAGGTTGGTGAAACAAAAGTATCGGCTGCCGTTCGGGCTGAACGATATGGTTATTGCTCGGTATTGGCGACAATGGGTCTTGGAAGGATGAGTATAACATCTAAGAGGTTCAGGATGTTCCAGGAACACAAATGACCGCATCAACAACTGCACTATCGTAGATTCGACACCATGTACCAATTTTTAGGCACTTTGTGGTATAAAGGGAAACAGTTCAGAGACGACTGGCTGGTTTGAGAAGTCAACGTCCATTAAGATGCTTACCACTGACTCCTCTTCACATGAGTGTCGATTGGGCTTTTACCAAACTTGGGCAACTAGAGTGTGACCGACTGTAGGAGTGAAATCTTCAACGATGAATTTTGGATTTTATAGCTGCAGTGGTCTCTACACCACAAACTGATTTGTAATGATTTTTCTGACAATACTTCTCACTAAAACTATATCTGGGACTGAATTAGAAATTAGATGGATTATCTCCTCATACACTACATACATATTAAGTTTCATGATAATAGTCCCTCTCTGGTTACATATAATTTTGTAAAAAAGTGTATTTGACTTCAGAATGCGTTTATATATATATATATATATATATATATATATATATATATGATAAGAATTAAGTGGTTTGGTGTGGTATTTTACCACTATATATTTGATATTTTAGGAATAATTTTTCAAAGATAATGGGTCACATTTAAGTGCTATAAGGAATAAATCTTGAAAATTTCCTAAATATCAAGCTCGATCTTTAACTACATGTGGTATGCATGTGGAGAAAAACCTAAAACAAATATCCCGTTTTTCAACAGTATTTGAATCGAAATTAAAACATTGAAACGAAAAAAAACAACAACGAGTATAATCCTAACAATAGCTTACCCAGAAAATACAAAAGGACCTTTAATTATCTCCTCTGTTCACACTTCTTAAAAATAACATTGTGTTTACCTGTAGCAGTTGTAAAAATTATAATTATTATTGTACGATCAAGACTTGACCATGATGGCTATAAATTGAAAAATAAGTACATTATGGGTTATTCATTAAGTGTGGTTTTCACAATCACCTGCACATAAATTATTTGCTTTATTTTTAAGATATATTAACGAGGCTGCGATATAAAGGCTTGCTTTTTACTATACTACCAAGCATTGATGATGATTTGCCATAGATTCATCTTTGATAACAATAATTGTTGCATGACTTTTTTCGTGTTTGTAACAT
>JAPDSC010086579.1:0-11120 GCA_026290005.1 Latrodectus geometricus | reverse complement strand
GAAAAATTCATTTTAAATATTTTCATTAAATTGAATTAGAATAAAAATACTTTTTACGATTCAAATTAGAATAAAAATACTTTTTTCAAATTGAAACTAGAAATTTTTTTTAAAAAAAATCTTACTTTTATTGTGAAATTGTAAAGATTTCTCATTTAAGAATATTTATGCTGTTTAAAAAATTTTTAAACATGAAATTAAATTATAATTTTTAAAATTCAGATGAAAGTTTGTAGAAATAAAGTGAAAATTAGTGTAACATTTGCTGCGGTTGAATAAAATGAAATCTAGAGAAAATAAAATTATTAATTAATCATTCCTATTATATTTTTTTACTTTTTATTAAAATGTAATAGTGTTAAATTGGGGAAAAGGAATGGCAATCATTTTAAAATGAAATACAACTTTAATATTTTTATAATATGAAATTTATTTTTCACTACAAGAAATCACCATTCACAAACTTTTCTGAAAATTACGTTTGCATCATCTATCATGTATTCAATAAAAATAAATCAACTGATTTGAGAAAACAAACCTGTTATTCCCATAGTATTTATATCATAGTACATTATATAAATATCAATATATTATAGCTTTTTAATTTATGTTGATTAATATTAAATTGTTTTATTAATAATATGTATCAAATATCTGGAATTTCTGTTGAAATGTTTGCTAAAATTCCAGCTTATTTTAAAAAAAGTAATCTTCAAAAATTTAACTATGACTTTTCATTATTTATATTTATTATGAATTCAGACATAGCAAAAATTACAGTTAACATTTTTCAACAATCTATGAATAAAATGCCTTAGGTTTGATTTCTTATGATCAAAATTGATAAATTTGCAATATGTAACAATTATTTATGAAATTAATTGAAATATGATGAATGTCTTGAACTATTGAAATGAATATATAAATCTCTCTTTCTAAGAACGGAAAAATTAATTGTAAAATTTGTTTTTCGTTATAAAGTTTCATTTTTTTTATATTGTTTACTCAGTTTACTTTAAAGTTATTTTATTTTGCTGTATTATGTTTTGTGAAATAAATATTCTTCTAGACGTTCGCAAAGGAAGAAAGAAAAATAAATTTTAAATATTAATCTAAAAATTAGTTTTTAAAATAATATTAATGCTGGGGCAAGAATAATTTGTTACATTGTCGCTAACTCAATTAATTTTTAATTAACTCTTGAATAGTGAATTTTGCAAAGTATTTTTACATTCTCGGTTTTATTCTTGTTTTTCGTTGGAATATAAAAGAACCTTTTTTTTTGTTATCGTTATCAATACATTAAGAAATAAAACAACTATGCTGGCTTTAATTATAAACACTTAAATATACACGAAAAAAAATTTTTTTTTTATACAGAAAATATAATTATTAAAACTGCTCCAGCATTTACTGATATTCACAAAGAAAAGAAAATATATAAAGATGAAATATAGATACATTTTAATCCTGTACATAAAGAAGTTATATTGAAAATTATTATTTTCATGAAAATTAACATCATAATTTGGCTTATTGAAAAAAAATTAAAAAATGTTTTTCTTTCTGATTTAGTTAACATTTAACTTCAGAAACTTTTTCATTAGAATAAAAAATTAAGTTTAGATGTATTACGTTAAAGCTTTTATTTAACGACAAAATCATGAATATTTCATAAAGTTTTATTAAAAGAAGTAAAATACGCTTTATAAACAAAAAGTAAGATAAAAAAAAATTTTTTTTAAATAATATATTCTTATTATTAATGTTGAATATTAAACATACAAGTAAATACTAATAATTGTAAATATAATTATTAGTTTAGTTACTTAAATAAACATCTACCCCTAATTTAATTACTGAAATGAATGAAAGATGCTTACACATTTGTTTCGATGAAATGCACTCTTTATATAAAATCTAATATTTAATTTTATTGGGTAAATCAAGATAGCAAAGCAACACAATTTTGCAGTATTTTAATGTATGTTGATATGCAAATATAGGCAAAATAATTATAGATTCAATAATGATTATAATTGATAAAGCTTTATAGATTCTCCTAACAAAAAGTATGTGTTGTTATATAAGTCTGACAACAAATCTTATTTTTAGAATCTTATTCTTAACAAAACTATTTTTCAAATCTTTTCGGTGTAATTACTATTGTTTTAAAATTAACTAATATTTCTGTCTTCAGAAGAGTCTTAGAAGACAGATGTATAAATGTAATGACTTTTTGCTAAGACATTTCACAAATAATCAGTAAGATTGAAGTTTAAAGAGCTTTGAACATATACGCTGAATACTTCCTTTTCTCAATTAATTGTCAATGATTCAGCTCTAAGTGTTGGACATTATCTCTCGTAAAAACGAACTGATCTTCCTCAAAAAATTTTCATCCAAACTGAAAAACTCATCTATATAGATGACATTAAAATGTGGTATAACCATCTTATATAATTATGCATGCATCATTGCAAGGTCTCATATTGTTAATGAAGCTATTGCTTAAAATTTTCACAATAATTTCTATTTATTCAAAAAATGCCAATTTTCAGTACTGCGGATTTCTGTATGAGATTTTTCTACAGGAAAGGGTTTTTTTAATAAGGTATACCACCACTGCACCTGTACAGATCTCTTTGACACATCTTAAGCAGAATACTTTCTACCCCTAAAAATAGTCGACAAGTAAGCCTCAAAAATGGTTGTGATCGTTTGTAAAAACGAGGTGATCTTCCACTAGAGTTTGAGAAACTCATCAATAAAGAATCCTGTTGTGACTGTAAGGACAGATAAAAAGAAAGCAGGATAAAATACTTCAGCTTTATTTTTGTCTATACTAAGATTCCAGTGCCACCAAAGTAATGAATCTCGAATTTTTCCACGGGGATGCTATCTTCTGATTATATGCAGTTGCAAACTTTTCAGTAATCCTTATGTGTGCTGAATCTCGATTAGTCAAGAAAAGCATGCAAAAATTTGGTCTATCCAATAATGGTATTCACTTTTTAAAGATAAAGACATTCGCTTTTGAAATTGCAAATGATTGAGAAGAACTCATGCCACTGGTTTCCAGGTGTAACTCTTCTGAAATAGGCATTGATTGTCTCGATATCATCTTAAATAATTGCGACCCCCCCCCTTAGTAATTGATACTCTTAGTTGATCTTTTTTATCTTTCCCTTCCACTGACCATGACTATATTTAAAATCGCTTGTCATAATCCAGAAATGATAATCTGACAAAAGATTTTCTTTTTCGAATTTTTAAATTTTGAGTATACAGATAATTGTTCTCTCTATCACAATTTATTGCTTATTTTTGTGCTCTCATTTTAAAGGCAATTTGTGTGGGAATTTTTCTTAAAAAAGGAGCTACAACTAACAAATTCGAGTGTTTTAAAAAAATTCCATTTTTTTCTTTACTTTTTTAATTTAAAGCAAACAGCAAACTCAGAAATGGAAATTGTTTCCTAAATACACTACATAACATAATTTTTAAAATAAAAGTTAATATTTTTATTCCTTTAAAAATATATGTTATCGAATTTAATTTTGAATATGATCCTATTTAATATTCTAAAATCTCTTTCAAGACTTCTCAATTTTAAACACTACAGGTAGTCGTTATAAAATGTAAAAATTTATTCCTCCGTAAAATTTATCTTGCTGTCTCAGATATTTATAAGCAACGCAATTCTATACATTTGAACGATGACAAAAAACGCAGAAAAAGTGTGATTCTTACTTTTAGCTAAATGAGGACTCGCCTTAAAAATATTATGAAGTTAAAGTCAATGTAAGTCAACTTTTTTTTTAAATCTATTGTTTTCATCTTTTTTTTTCAATGACAGAAAAAAGAGATTGTTATATTTTTGAGGATGTACTTTTGGATAAGTGTATTAAAATAAGAGTATACTTTTTATTTTCGATTTATATATTTTTTTCTCTTAGTGAACAAAAGAATATTCGGATTTTTCTCTTACTTTTGGATAAGAGTATTACGAGGAAAGTATATATTTTGATTTCGAATCCCATTTCTTCTTTTTTATGAATGAAAATAAATGACATTGTGTTATCCTCTGGAAAATATGGATGGGAAAAAACGTAGGGTTAAAAATTATAATTTTAATGTTATTTGTAATTTAAATTTGTTTCTTTTAAATAAAAAAGTATTTATTTCCTTTGAATCTCTAGATTTATGTTACACATTAATTACAATGGTACAGTAATTACTCTTTTATGACATCTACTATCATAAGATACAAAATACGTCTTTTGAATTATTATCCCATTAAATCCCTGAAATTTTAATTTTCCATACTTTTAGGCATTCTACTCTTTCACGTGCGCCTTATTGCCCCATCAATTACTTATTTTTCATCAATAAAAATACAAGTAAGCATTTGAAAATAAATTTGTGGAGCGTTATTTGTGAATAATATTTTCATTTATTTGTAAAAGTATAATTTATTCAAACGAACCTCAAAAGTTCAAAATTAAACTTCATAATGAAAATATTGATGCATTACCGGAAGAAATTCACATAGATATTATCTTACTATGGAGATAATTCTACTCCATGATAGCTATAATTATCACACATCGCATTATTATTTGAGGTGATTTTGAAGACAAGAAATGTGCATCTGCCAGATTACACCATTCAACCTGATAAACTTTGAGGATAATAGAAAAAATCTTCATAGTGATGATATTGATGTATATAATTGGAAAAAAAAGTTATTTACAATTACCCTGCTTCCCATAACTCATATTATTCACATAGTTACAGTTAACATAATTTCACAATTTCTAATAAAATTGTGAAGTTTCAAATAAATTTACGAAACTTTATTAAGGAACAATAATTGTTTGAAAATGTGTAGCAATTATTGGAGCAGATATTTTGAGTAAACGAAGTTTCTGAGTTCACAAAACAATTTACAATCTTTATATTATTATTATTTATTATTATTTACTAAGTTTAAACTGTCACACTATCATAATTATTTTCATATTAATTTGAAAAGTGATAAGTAACTTGTAAAATTTAATTTGAAAATAATAATTTTGGTAAATATCTAAAGTAAGTTTATTGAAATAAATTTTTGGAGCTCCACAAAAACACAATTTTATAATGAAAACAATGCACCATCAGAAAAGTTCCAATATGAACTGATATTTATGTCATTTCAGATAATTGAAGGTATACTGCTTTTCATAAGTATTTGAAATAAATATATGAAATTATACTTGGAAATAAAAATTGTATCTATTTGTATATAAACATCAAATAAAATAACCAAATTATTTATGCTTATCCCATTTCACATATCTAATAGAATGCAAATAATTACACTTATCAAATTTCCACAATTAAATACAAATAAATTTTTTGAGTAAATTTTGCAAAATTTTTAGAAGAGAATCTGCAAAAGTATTGGTAGTCCTGTGACGACAATATAGATGCAAAATCGAAAAAATTACAAAATAAATTTACTTCCAAATTTTTCCAAGTTACTTCATCCAAGTAAAATTCAGATTAAATTTCCAAGTGCACTTCCAGTAAATCTACTTCTAAGTAAAATTCAGATTAATATGTTTAAAAGGGAAACTCTTAATTGTACTAGTATGTATAAAGAAACATTAATTGCAATTCATTCATATAAAAGTTAAATTAATGAACAAGCTTTGAGAAAAATTTATCAAATTTATACAACGAAGCTGCAATTAATATTATTAATTATTTTTTTCATTTATAAATTGCTAAAAAAAGTAGCTGTTACATTTAATGAACAAGATATTTAATCGGTATTCAATAATTAATCTATAAAAATTAAATGTAATATACTTTTAATTATTTTCTTTTGTTTCCATAGTTATTTATCATTTTCTTAAACATTTGAAATGAAACTAAATATTTAATTATATGTTACGATCTCTATCAATAAGTTGTTATTCATAAAATATCAGGTTAGGGAAAAAGATATCCATAACTTTTAAGTGAACTTCAAAGATTTGTTTTCATGTTTTTGATTAGCTTTGTGCAAATGATCTCAAATTGTTTTGTGTTTGAATAAATTTTAAAAATTACAAACCAATTTCTCCTTTATATTAAATATATATAATTAATATTATTTATTATTATCATCCACACTCAATATTCACAATATACATCTTTTTATTTATAAGAAAATGTAGATACAACATTACATATAAATGAGTATTCATATATGTAGGAATACATTACATATATGTACTCTTTTATAGGTAATGTTGTAACATAATAATCTATATCTATAAATATTACTTTGAATTTTGACAATCTTCATTATTTAAATTTGAAGATCCTAACATTTGTCATTAATTTCACAAAATATCTATATTTAATAACAGGATGGTAAACTGGTGTCAACTATTAATGAATTCATTTTGAATTTTTAATGTTGCAGGAAGGCACTAAACTTGAATATATTTTTAAATAAAATTAAACATTAAGAAGGAAATAGTTTTCAACTGTTAATTAGTTAAATTTGGATATTTTATGACATTGGGATAAAGCAAACATTTGGAAAAGAGACTAAATAATTTGTAGTTGGTCCCCTAATTGCAGTGGTGTACAAAACTTCAAAAAAAAATATCATGTCAAACATTTACATGAAATAATTATCTAAATATACGACAAAACTTTTAAAATTGAAAGAATACATAAACTTTTCATATCATGTATTACAATTTGCATGATAAACATACATATCATTAAATGAAAAAGAATGCAAATGATTTCTAAATTAAATTCTTAGCTTCAATTGTCTTTACTACTTTTCCCATATAGATGTTTACAAACATAAAATTTCCATGACAAAAGCAGTTCAACTTACACTCGCTGTTGGTTTCTCATTAAAAGAAGAAATTTTACTGAACATGTAGAAAATACTAATTAATTTCTCTTTTCGAATGGGAAAATTTCTCTTTTACTATATAACTTGCATTTCTTTCTTGAAAACACTTTTCTGCCCTAAGGAGATTTTAATTTCGTATAATTTAAATGAGAAGAACGAGATTTCCAAATTTAAATATTTGTGATAAAAAGAAACCACATTTAAAATGTTATCACGTTGGAATGAATGACATAATCATTACTTTTTCATCAGAATTACATAGTAAAACAAGTTAAATGTGAACCGTGTTTGTATTTTCTTAGAAAACTTAAAATGAATTCTAAGAAATGTCCATTGCATGCAAATAAATATTTTTATAAATATAAGAAAATATTTTCTTGATTAAAAAAATATTTTTCATGCTGTATACATAATTATAAGACTTTATATACATTCTTTACTTGTTTTTATGAACTTGTAATTTATGAACGTCTAATTCATGGACACTCATGATTTTACAAACTACTTGCTTGTGCTTAGTATTTTCTCACAGATGGAATGACAATTTCACAAAGACAGAATTCTTTTCCAAACTAAAATTTTGAATCTCTTTTTTCAGAACTCAATTTCATGCATTCTTCGGTTGCGTTTGTTTTGTGTCATCTGACTTTGATTTCATTTTTTTTATTTTGTGGTTGAGAACTTCGATCGATATTTTTATTGGAGAATATTAGATAACAAACTACACAACTGATTCTCAAGTCCCTGATTATTTAAAATCTATATCTCGTGCGGAATTTTTCCAGCTAATTTAATTGTCATTTTATGGATCTTGCATCACAGCTAAGTGTGCAAATATCGGAAGTTATTTCCATAATGTGCACACTAAGCTCATGAAATTGTTATTCTACGCTCAATACACTTGTCAACACGTTGAAAACAGCATTGCACAAAAAAAGGTTACATAGATTATTTTTACATAAAGTTTTTTTATAAATAATAGAAATAGTGCTTATAGCTCACTATTTTTCATATGAGATAAAAACAAAATCTGCAAAACAAAATAATCATTATTACTGCACTTTTATTTTTTTGAAAAAAAAAATAAAATGCATCAATATTATATCTTAAATTACTTTAGTTATAAACTCTATGTAATTGATTCTTATCAGATCATATATATAATCCCAAATGTTTGATCATTGTGATTACATGTTAGACATATAACTTAGTGACTTGTGAATTTAAAATCTTGCGTAATTACAATTTTTTTCTAAAATAATATTTAACTGTAAGAATCTTTTATGCTAAAATTTGCTGATTGGTTATTAAAATTATGGAAATACTACTTAAAATTAAAATGGATTTTATTCAGTTTCATTTATTGATTTTACTATTTGTTTATTATTATAAGCAGTTTTAATAATGATACTGTAGATGTTATTAAATAAATTCTCAAAATCTTTTTCAATTGCACTTTTTAATATTCAACTTTGATTTTAAATAAAAAAATATCATGCCTAAGATTCGATTACTCTTTACCTACCATTTGTTATTAAGTGTTCATTTACAAAAGAACAGTAAAGCTTTATTGTGAGCCTTGATTTAAATTTCTGCAAAAATCTTTTCTAAAGACAATTTACAGGTAGTTATTTGAGTTTTGCAATATTTTGCAATGAAAGAGACTCACCAACACTGACTGTGAATTATACAGCAGTACAAATGTTAGAATTGTTTGAACAACTCTAATTTTTGTTATAGTTTTATTTGATTTATCTAGTGTCAGACAGGCTGAAAATATAGGGTACCCAGCTCCACTTTTCCAACTGAACCATAATTTGGTGTAGAGTCCGACTTCCTCAGTACACACATGCCATAAGCTATCCGTTTATAGGGTAGGCAATCATTCATGCTTCGTTCATACAAGGAAAGGAAAAAGACTGGAGAGAGAAAGAGAAAGTACATCCATGCCTGAGTCGATATTCGAACCCAGGACCTCCCTATCCGCAGTAGGTACGTTGACCACTCTACATGGTGGGTGGCATAGTTGATTGTTATTATGTTTAAATGACACTGAGATTTCTTATAGTTAAAATTATAATTCATTTTTATATAAAGTTATTAGTAAACTACAAATATTTTTAAATCTTTTATTTATTTTTTAAATAAGTATAAAAAAAATAAGTTTAAATAATTATTCATTTTTATATGAAGTTATAAACAAATTACATAAAAATATTTTAACTTCTTAAAATATTTTTAAATAGATAATAAATAATTACATCTCATCATTAAATTATAATAATTCAGCTATATTTGAGTAACATTTTGATTTCTTAGAGTTATTATTACCAAATATATGTTTGTATAAAGTTATTTAAACTACTTAAAAATATTTTAGATTTATGCAGAATAACTCTAATTAGATAATTTTCACAAAAATGTATAAAGTTATTTTAAGGTTCAATACATGTTTTGAAAGTTAGAATTTTTAAAGTTTTCTTCAAATTAAATTCAAAATTCAATTTCTTAAACAATTGTATAACACACTTCACAAGTTATATTTTATGTTGTTGCGAATCTCGAACCTAGTGTGATAAAGTCAAACCAGATCCATAAATTTCATTTATTTGTTTATTAATATATTACCAAATATTTATCATTTAAATGAGTTCAAAATATGTTCTCCTATATATTAAATAAATGTACTTAAATATATTTATAACAGTCCCTTTAAAATTGTTTATTGGCTTGAATTTCAACAAAATATTACACATAGATGGAGTTATTTTTTTGTCACTTTTATTATACCCTTCACTAAGAAAAAAATGGTAAGAAAACAATAAGTAATTAAAGTAAATTTACGCAAAAAAACTCTTAAATAAAATCATTCTCTTCTTAAAATTCCATTTATTATTCTGCAAATTCAAAACTAAGACTAATGGAGGATTTTTTTCATTTATTTTATATTGAATTAAATTTTACTTCCCTTTAGAAATAGTGAAAAGAATTAGTTGTTTTTATACTCAGTCTTAATATATTTAACTTTCCACTGTATTGTGCTTCTTTGATTTTTAGTCATTTAACAAATGATAATCTAAATAATAATATTTCCTTTTAATAATAGAACCATTCATTTATTTGATTTATCAAGCTTAAAATTATTATAAATTCTTTTCCTAAAGGTATATTATTTTTGCTGAATGAATTTATTACACCTTCTACCTGATGTTTTTAATGTAATTTTTTAGAAAAATAATTTTAAAGGGGTATGAATAGCATAGTGAATTTTAGCTTTCTTAAAATATTAATACCTGAGTCGGAAATCAAATTTAAAATTGTTGAACAAAAGAAAAAAATACATTGATCATTCATCTATTAACTATGTTTTAAATGCGTAAAGTTCCCAACAAACTTAGCCGAGATGCCAACTGCATGTTTGTGCTAATTTTAATTTGAGTTGTATTTTATGATATTTTGGATAAGCAGTAAATAGAAATGTGACACTGAATACACAAGAATGTTTTAAGCATAAAATATTGGCAACAACTATGATTTATGAAAGTCAACAATTATAAACTTTAATACATAATATTTAGAAATTAGGAAACATTTTACAAAGTTATGTAAAATTAGGAAACCTTTTACATACTAACTTAATTCAGTTATCCTTCATTTTCATGAACATTTAATTTACGGATGCTCACAACTTTGATAATTAGTAACTGGTTATTAACCTGGCCCCTTAGATAGTTTTAATTCCCATTTTTCATTAAGGAATTAAAAAACTTCTTATATTGCTTTAGTGTTTATTTTCAATCACCTGATTTATTTTTTTATTTCATTTTTTTATTTTGTTGCTGGAAAAGTTTGATACACTTTTTTCTTCAAAATTAGTCGAGTCACTCTTTTGTCACAATTTTGATTATTTGCTCTACTAACACTGGTTCTTTTGAAGCAACTCGTTAGAGCTTTTCTCACCTTAACTGATTCGCGTTTTAATGATTGTGAATCAGAGTATAAACAGCAGCTTCTAGTGCACATGTCGGTGAAAAGTGGCAACGGGTACTGAGTTAAAATGGTCTAATTAAATTGATATGCTAGGTCTTTTCAATCTATGCTTGGAAATATTTTAAATGATGAAATTTATAGAACATACAAGTATATTTTTTAAGATCATTAATAAAATATTGATTCAACAATTCTGAAAAGTGTGGCATCGCTAAGTGAC
>JAPDSC010086578.1:0-15097 GCA_026290005.1 Latrodectus geometricus | reverse complement strand
TTGGCAATAAAGTATCATAAAGCACTGTATTGTTAAAGTAGAGTGAAGAGTGACATTTATAATTGTGATTATTTCTATTTCAATAGTTGATTTTTTTTCTTTTCCATAAATCTAAATAATATAATTAAAATTAAATTGACAAAAAATATACCATATGAAAAATAATTTTTAATATTTCCTTTACAACTTTGGCAATAAAGTATCATAAAGCACTGTATTGTTAAAGTAGAGTGAAAAGTGAAAGGGCGGCGACGAAATTTGAAATCATTTTCCATTTTCTCCTCAAAGAAAGCTCTAATTCGATTTTTTACAATGGAAAAATATTTCTGACGAAATCGCATTCTTTTACTTGTTTTAAACAATTCGCGAGCAGAATGTGTTGATTTTGTTTTCTTTCTCAGTTATAGTTAATAGCCACAAGTTTTCCTTCGCTTGATGCTATTCGGCCTTCTTAAATCTCGCTCGTCCGGTTGTTTTCGTTTTTCTTTTTATCACGCCAAGTGAAACAAATATAGGTCAACTGAAGTGAAATGCTCATTTGGTGGGTTTCTGGGGCAAATGATGGCCAATTCTAATTGTTCACGATAGAAAATGAGAAACGATGTTTACACTTATTTTCGTATGTTAATGGCATATTAATTCTTCGTTCCATCCTTTTCCTTGACGGAATATATTATTAGAACTTGTTACTATCCTTTTAAGCTTTCCAGATGTTTGTACATTTTTCTCTTTTTTAAAAACTATTTTATACTGATTGAATGTGATAAATATTGATTATAGTAAAAATTGTTGTAGTATTACCAATTCCTCTCATTTGAACTGCAGAGTTAATGATTTTCTGAGAAGAAATTTAAAGTCCAGTGTCAAACAACATTCTTACCGTTTCAATGTAACTCAAATGGTTATCCATCAAAAGTTATGAGGAAAAAAATATTAAATATTAAAGAATAAATAATTTATATGATGAACGACACTAACACATTTATTTTAATGATTTGACAATTGGGGATAATCTATAATATTAAATTTAAATTTCATAATACAATATTCTTTTATTTTTAGTATTCTACTATTAATTATTTATATTTAAATTCTTCTAAAAAATAATCTTTGATGTACAATAAAATATAAATATTTAGTAATTTTACGATTGAATTCTCTCATGAAAATATTTCAGTCTATAGAATATTTTTATAATAATAATAATCTGATTAGGCATTAAAAATTATCTTAATGGGTATTTTATTAATATTGTTATGAAAAGAACTCTTGAATTTCTTTCCATTACCTTAGAGAATGAACTATTACTTTAGAATGTAACAAAATAATTTCATTTTTTTGATATTCCATTTTAGATTTATTTTAGAATTTAATTTGAATTTATGGAACTAAACAAAAATCTGGGAAATATATAATTTATTAACAAATTCTGCTTGCAAGAAGTTTGATCATATTGCAAGTTTATCTATGGTTCAATTTTCAGTTTCAGGAAAAAAAACTGGGAGATTGATAAATTTGAATTGATCGTAAATTTTCTTGCAAAATTTAATTTCATTTATTTACAAATTTATTAATAAAAATAAAAGCATATTATTAAAATATTTAAATTACCTTGAAGTTTGAAACACTTCTGTTATAACATATTTGCAATAATGTAGCATTTTCTTGCTCTGAAGAATAATTTTTAAATTGCTTTATGCTTTTTATCTTTTTTAAATTACTTATTTTAGT
Source organism: Latrodectus geometricus (assembly GCA_026290005.1). Taxonomy (NCBI): domain Eukaryota; kingdom Metazoa; phylum Arthropoda; class Arachnida; order Araneae; family Theridiidae; genus Latrodectus; species Latrodectus geometricus. Next base: position 13,366 of record JAPDSC010086578.1, on the reverse strand, counting down.
CATTTCACTTCATTTCACTATTAAATCTTTTCAAACTATGATAGATTTATTTCGGTTACAGTGAATATGTTCAAAAAATCGTCTGAGATTTATTTTTTGATACCAAAATTCAAGGGAACAACATTTAAGATTATATCGAATATTGAATTCCTTTAGAAAAGACTATCACACTAAAAGGTAATTATAAAAAGCAACTTGTCGGTGGAAATGAACGGGCAATGGTCTTCTAACGTCATCCCTTAAAGGATGGGTGTGTGTATGATTTATTATGCATCTCGAAGTAGTGCATCATTCTTACTTTTTTTTAAGGAGAGTAAAAGTAATGGACCTCTTTTATGTTCGAATTTTCATGAGGTTGCGAACATATAGGTCATTTGCATGGCGAAGCTATGTCTGTGGAGAAGGTCTGTGTTTCATCGTGATATGTGGTTTATATTGCGCCTATACTCTATCATTATAAAAAATTACTCCTTTCAAGTTAACAGATTCCCATATTTAATTATCTTTCAATTACTAACCGTCAAACTCTCCATGCAAAATTGGCGGAGAATAATGTTTAATTAAAGATTAATGGTAAAGTCGCTATATTTTATTGTTTTTTGACTTAAAAATATGATATAAGGCTTCTATGTCCAATAAAATACCTTTAATAGTGAAAATAATCTCAGTGAAATTATAGTGTGCAAAATGTGAAAATTTTGCTGAAGGCTATATATTATTTAGCCATGCTTTTCTTTTTGTCAAATTCATTGTATATTAACACATTATGATACATAGTAAATTTGTAATTGTATAATGAATTTTATTATTCCTATTTAATAATTGTTTGAATAATTTTTCAAGGGAACTATTATTTTGTCTCCTTCAAAAGTAAAGCACTTCTTCAAAAGTAAATAAATTTTGTAGGCTGAAAAAAAATTATAAATATTAAGCGCATTGCTTCAAATAAATATTTTTTTAATTTATTGCTTTAAAATTCAATTTTAATTTGAGAAAAATAAAAAATTTAAAAACATTCGAATTATATAAGAATTACTTTTAGCTTACAATATAAAACATAAAAATTAAAATTATTATGTTAACGTGGATGCTAAGGAATTATATTCTTTGCATATAAAAATAGTCTTCTCCAGTCCGTTATTTAAAAACGTTGTCTTATTTTTAGCCTAAATTGTAAATAGAATTCAGTTTCTATGATTATAGATACTAAGAAAGAAGATATTGATTAGTCAGAGTTTGAAAGAAAAAAACTATAATAGAATCTTAAAAAATGTAATCAATAATGCACCAGATTTTTCAGTGAAGTATTGGAATAAATGATCATTAAAATTTACCGTTACAAGAATTACATCATTAATTCCAAATTGATAAATTTGTAAACGATGTTTTGCAAATAATATTTCTTTCATCATACTTAAAGGATATCGTTGATTGAAAAACATTTGTAACGTTTGTGACTTTTAAATAACTAATATTCTAATTTTATCAATAGCGGAAATAGTTGTTTAATGTTTTTGATTTTCAGGAAGTTTTACATTAAATTTGCAAAGTTTTTGATAAAAAAAGTTGCAAAAATTTAATATAAAATTCGAGTTTCCTCGCATAATTTTTCAACTATTTTTTAAATATATAAAGCAAGTAAGAAATTTAAAAATCAGGACAAGAATTAATCCTCTACAAAAGACATAATAATAACATGTTCTAATTAATATTTTAACCATGTTAAGAACAGAATAAGATCAACATTTTTGAAATAGAATATTTTTACATCAAATTTAACAAAATTTAAATTTTGAAATGATAAACGTTAAATTTAAATTTTTCTTATGATTAATAAAATTACCCTTTATGCTGTATTTTATGACTAGCAAGAATAAAATTAACTGTTAGATACTCTTAAAGAAAAATTAATATTTCTCAATATTCATTTAGCTTTTAATTTTTCGTTCAAATTTTATCAACATTATAATTATAAATTACAGAAGTTTCCGACAAGCATATATATATATATAGAATAAAAATTATAAAAAATATTAGAATACAAGCTGTGAGCTCTGAATGGATTTTTTAACCTTGTAATCTACTCTTTTGGAAGATTCCATGCACTATTAACTCAGATATGCCAAACAATTTTCACCTTCCCCCTCTAAAAATAGTCATTAGACAAACCACACACACTTCGAAAGACCGTAAAAGCTCTTCGACACGGATATGGGTTTTTGTTTTAAGTGGTTATTTGATGTCTAGTGCTCTAAAGACTTAAAAACAAGAAGAGAGCCATAACTTTTCCGCAGAACACTATCATGGACAAATATCTCGAGTCCGGCTAATTGTTCTCCATTGTGGAAAGGAATGGATTTGTCCAAGGTTAGCTCTGAAAGCGAATCTCTTCTTTGATTAACTTCGACATGCAATGACCCTAACAACACAAAATCTCTGGTAAATCGTTGATGCTGACAAAAGGAATGTGTGCTAAAGCTAAACAATCGTTTTTATTTGAGGTCCTTCATCCTCTTGAGGATTGGACAGAAACTGCAACCGCAGTTCTCTAGGTTAAGGATGAAGCAAGGCCGAAACACAGACATCGATCCGTCAAAAACAAAGTTGGGATTAAAAAAATATTCCAGCGATTTTACTTTTTACAATCACCAAATATGAATCATTTAGCTTGTTTTATATTCAAAGGAAAGTAATATATTTTTATAATGTATTTCTTTAAAGAATAAAAACTTTTTTCTATACAAAAAGTTCTAACATATTTTTTTATTACAATAATGATAATTTAAAATATTTTCAATTTCATTTCAATTTTAATTCAATTTCATTCAATTAAAATTCTTTATATGCAACAATTAAATAAAAATCTTTAACTAAGCCCTAATTTTTTAAATTCATGAATCCTAATAAATGTAGATAATTTACATGCAAAATATGAATAATTGATCCAATTTTAATAAATTATAAATTCATATAGGTTTCGCAAAGCCAATTAAAAATAAAAATGCTTAACACCTAGCATTTACTTGTTATAATAATGATTCATTATAAAATGAGAATTATATTTAAGTGAGAGATACCATTAAATATATTGCATAAAAAAGGTAAAAAATAGTTATGAAGAACATTACTTCGTTATATTTTCATTTAATTAGAAATGAGTACTTTAATATTAATGTAGCGATAAGTCATAATTCTGGATGAAACATCTAAAAAATTTTAAATCTAGTAAACAAGTTATGATCTATAAGCAAATTTAATATCATTAAGAAAAAATCATAATGAAGATACCCAATATAGCTTATTTTTCTATCGCTATTATTACAATCAGTTTATATACTCACAATCAATCTTACTATAATTAAAAAATATTAGAAGGAAATATAGATGCTATGTGAGTATTTATTTGATGTGATCGCAGCGGAAATTAAAGAAAATGTTACTCCACTCATCAGTAAATTTTATGTTTAATTGATACCTTTTATTGCATTTCTCTTTCAGATTACAGATATAAATTAGAATAATAATTTTATAACAGGAAGATAAAAAGTTATATATTTATATCATTACATATTTTTTAAATTAAAATTGAAGAAATGGATTATACATTTTAATGTCAGACACTTTTTATTGGGTTGGGTGATATTAACTGACATGAAATTAAATATTTGAAAGATCATAATGCATAAAAAAAATATTAGTAAGCTAATTCACTTTTTAGCGTCTACAATATATTTATTAAAACGTTTTAGTTTCATTTTTATAAGAAAATAAAATTATTTAAAACATTTTAATTGAAAAGGAAAAATATTTCTTACTTGAGATATTTTACTCTCTTTCATTAAGGCATATTTTTAAGTGTATGTTTTTTTATTTTTTCATAATATGTTTTCATATGTATAAAATTTGACAAAAATATATTTTAATTTAAAATAATTTACTTAATAATGTTATCACAAAATTTGTATTCATTTAAATAATATTAGGTATACTTATTTTTTAACTATTTATAAGATATTACATTATTTTAAATTTGTTTCTACTAGATTTTGTTTTGCATTTTTGAAATTACAATAATATGATTTTCCATTAAAAATAGAAGTATTGATCTATTATTTAAAATTTATAAATTAAACAAACTAATCGTGATATTTCTTTCATAATGAGAATAAAAAAATTTAATTTTACTAAACATTTATTTTTAAATAATTAATAAATTAAAGACGAAATTAAATTTTGTGCAAATAAAGAAATATTTAAATTTTATAGTTACATATTTCAATTTAGAACTGCACTTCTAGTATCTAGTAACGAAAATAATATTAATATTTTTACATTGCAAATTGTTCTTTTTCCATACATGTATATATATACATAAAGTTTTTTAATTTTGATATAAACCTATTCATTTTTCTCCCAAAATAATAAATCAAAGGTTACAAAAATATCACAGTTCAAATACATCTTAATTGCTTGATTCCCTTTTTGACTTGTACAACGTGTTTTTGTATAATATGAAATTCAAAATAGCTTTAATCATATGTGAAAGTTAAAAACAAAAATATATTCATGCAGTCTTAAGGATCCATTGTGCAGCATCAAAAATATCAAATAAAAAAGTGTTTCTTTAAATGAAAGTAATGCATTATCTTCTACAGAAAAATCTATATACACCATTTTCAATCTATCATTTTCTATCAAAAATAATTTTTTTTTAGCAAAGTTAATGGCAGAGCAAATCAAAGATTATATAAGTGGCGGAGAAATAGGTTAATACGTATTCTTCTCTCGACTTTAAAAAAGGAAAGCTGGTTAATGCATTTTCCATCTTTCTAACCCTTGTACATTCCATTCAAATGCAGCTAAGTGTGCCCATTTTCTCCGAAATACCTATTCCCCTTCAGCAGATTGTCATATCCGACAGTCGGTGGTCACATCCTTGTATACACGGCATTTAAAGAAACCGTTTAATCTCCTGCAGAAATCTCTGACATTCAATGCTCTGAGTAATGACCTTCTTTGGCAAATCCATCATTGTTCTGAAAGGAACAGTTACGCGTGTGGTGTCGCGCCCATTGCCACTAGGAGGAGCATAAAAACTCTCTCTTTGGGTGGAAGACGGAAAAGAATAAACGCCGTAAATAATAATCGTCATCGTAATGGTGTCGCAATGATTTACTTTGATGTTGGCACTTTTTTATTTGCAACAGTATATAGCCTTTTTTTTTAATATCACAGTTGTTTGTGAAAATTATGGGTTGAAAAAATGCACGATTTGTAGCAAATGTGGCTATAAACTGAATGTAATATTGATTGTCGAATATGATTGCTGTATGGTCTAAAATGCAGTACATACTTGAAGTTTAAATGTTACATAGATCTCTAAAAATATGTACTTTATTTATTAGTAACGGACAATTTGATTTTTCTTAACTTATAGTTTTTAGTTATGCTTGTCTTGAAAATTATGCTTCATGAAATGATACGAAATTGATTGTATAATCCATGTCAAAGGACTACTTTATACATTCATATAAATACTTTATACAATTCAGTAATACTTTATACCATTCACATAAATATTAAAATATTTTAAATAGCAGTAAATACACATATTATGTACTCATCTTTCGTCACATTCTTTGTATTTAGGAGTATCTTTTGAATCAATACAGTTTGTTCAAGTCATAATTTTATCAATATAGAAACTTGCTATTGTAAATTAATAAACACTGTTTAACTCACATTTTTAACCATTATGCATCATATAATTATAAATATTATAGGCCCAACTAGTACCTACAATGCCTTCGATTGGTTTCGCATATTATGATCCAATTCTACATTATCTATTATGACCAGTTCTTTGAAATTTAGATTAATGGAAACTATACAATAAATTAATCTATGTTTGAAAAATTTTATTTAGGAGCTAAGCTTTTGAGAATTTGAATCTGTCAAGTGACCTAACTTTCTGAATTAATAGTAGTGATACCATATCTACATTATGTTTGCTGTAACTTAAAATCTAATCATGATCAAATTTTTAATTCATTTCCTTATACATCTTTGTGACAATAATTAGAAAACATTCCCTCAAATCTAAAGAATTGTGCAAAAGAAGTTTTGCTTTGTTAAGATATTTTCCGTCTGCCTTAGGTTTTTATATTGCTAGCATTCCAAACATTCTAAGTCTTTCGCATTTTTTTACGTAACACAATGAGATAGATCCATTATGCAAAGAGTCCGCCAGAAGCCGTTAATCGTTCAACAGCTTCCAATGTGTAATATCTATCCGTTATTATCGTCTGCAACGATCTGCACGCGAGGTCATAGTTCGTCCGTCATTAACGGTTAAGCTGTTGCCATTGTATACCTCAGAACAACGTTTCCGGTCGCCATGGAACGTGACTTCACGTGTCGCAAAAAATGGCTGCTGATCCCATTGTTGAATTGATGAGTGAACGACAGTAGGATTGTAGGAAACATCAAGCTTTGATTGTGAGTTACTCTATCAGCTATGAATCTTACCTTCTTTCGAGCAATAATTTAGAGTAGAAACAAAATATTCTACTTTCTTATCAGTTTCGAATAATTTTATCTGCCACTCTCGTGAACCGTGATGAGGAAAATTATGTAAAAAGGAATGGCAACAAAACATTCCAAATACTTAATGCCCTGTTTTTTGATGTGCTCTCATTTTCTTAGTTCTCTTGAAACGAAATTTACTTCCTACTGAACAAATCCAGATCTTTAAAATTCTGCATTGAAAAATTTTGATTAGCTCAAAGTCATTAAATATTAAAAAATATAGCTTTTTTACCATTTTGCAGCAATAGGCACAAATTTGATAAGGATATAATAAGTGCTCTTAAAATAATTAAATATTTCAAAATAATAAAATATTTAAAAAATTTTATTATCTTTACAAAATTCAAGAATACAATGAATATTTCTTAAATTATTTATTATTATAATATAATTATAATAATAAAATCTATAAAATTTAAAGCTAACTGCTTTTAATTAGAAAATTCTAAATTATTAAAAGTAAGTAGAAATTTATTTTTCGGATATAACTGTTTCATTTTCATATGATTCTTTTGAATTATTCTGTTATAGATTTCTTTTAATTTGATATTTATGCAATATTTAAGAAAATTTAATGAAGTATATTTGGCTAAATATTAGTCGTTAATTATTTTAGTTTAATTTAAATGTTTTTCCCGTTTATGAAATTTCTCATTGAGTGTAAATTTTTACTTACATGTAAATATACAATATTCTTCAATTTCTTAAATTTTTTTTCAGAATTATGATCAGCCGGCGAAAAATACTCTCCCGTTCTAGGGATGAGCTCAATGTAGATTTAGGGTTAGAAGAAGATGAAGATGCGTGGTTCACAAAAGAAAGATTATTCAGAGTAAGAATTAATTTATTAATTATTCATATTTCCTTAATTATATATTCAATTATTTTATTTCTTAAAATGATCAAATGTCAATAATAGAATAGTTGTTGTCAACAGATTTAAATTATACAAAAGAATTGTTATTAAGGTAGCTTGTAGAACATATTTCTACATTATAACATATTACGCATTACAAAAGCATTAATACAATCTAATTTCATAATCGAATTATAAATAGAATTCTGTATCAGATCAACTAAATTATGCGTGAGTTTATTATTGTTCTAAAACAGCTTATGCATATTAATAAATCTTATTAAAATACAAGATATTAAATATTTGTATTGACAAATAATGTAGATAATATTTTTTGTGCATAATATAAATTAATAACTTATTGTATTATTATAGTCGAAAATTGTAACAACTAAGAATATTCTTATTTTGCCTTTAAATTAAAATATAGATTTGTTGAAAAAATTGTAAAAATCTGTATTTAACTTAAAACAAATCGATCTGAAAAATTGATATGATTTTGATATGACCCGACCTCTTTGTTGCAAATTTATTAAAACACAGCGTTCTAAAAATGAAAAATATGAAACGCAAATTATTTTATTAAAATATAATAATTAATTCAAGAAAAATTAAAACTAATCATCTGATGTCAATAAATTAAATTAATATCATATGAAAAATGCATCAATGCAAACTTTATTTGTTTATAAGTAAAATATCACTTTTCCTCCGCTTTGACCCTAAATTCAAACACCCACTTTAACCCTTTTTTTTTCACTCTTTCTGCAAAACGCACTTATGTCATCGCGTGCAGACAGTTTTCTCAAGAAAAAATATCCATTCACCTTTTATTTAGCTTTTTAATATTTCATTCAAACAAAACTTTGTCACCTAACGTCTCCGCCTCCAAAAGCAACAATACGTGGGCAACTAGGAAACTGGTACGTGACGTTGCGTATCAGCTCTCTTTAAATTTAAGTCCCACTCGCAAAGATGGAAGTTTATCGCCTTGAAGAGATAGGGAAAGGTCTCAGATGGAACATTTTCATCACTTTTCTTGCGGATGGTAAACGGGCAACATCCTTGTGAACCATCCTACGAAACGACCTTTACAGATGAATCACTCCAACATCGCCTACGAGACGCCTTTGCATGGATAAGATATCAGCACCAGGCGGAAGGGAAAGCCTATGATGCATCATTAATTTACAAGCAGAGGTAAAATTTGGCGACATAAAGTTATATACTAAACATATGAAAAAACAATATTCCAGAAGCAGAAAGTAGAGTTAAGTCAGTCAAAATTGAACAGAATATTTCATTATATTCGTGATTAAATCCACCATATATCTTACTTAACAACAATAATTTATGTAAATACCTAGCTGAAATATTTCGCTGTATTCAAAACTAAATACAATTATTTTTTTTAGAGAAAATAAAACAGAGAATAATATTAGGCTGGGAAAAAAGAAATCCATTATTTTTACGTGCACTTTTTGTAACTTCTTTCAGATTCGCTTTGTAAAAAGGTTTAAAACAGTTTTCATGTAGATTTTTAGGTCTTGTGAGAAGTTACGACTGCTGACATGCTGTCAAGTTTGATAATTTTTGATATTATACAGACATTCTCGACGATGTTGTATCCATGCGAGGTGCATCTTTAGCATCCAAATACCCAAACGGAATCGACGAAACCAAAATTGTACGTAACTGGTTGTTACAGTCTTATATAGGACGATAAACACCTTTCACAATTTTAGCCACCCGGCTATCTTTTTCGCCGTTACAAGAGAAAAACGAAAATGTATCGAATTTTCTGTTTGTTGTCTTCCATTTTTGAAACCTTGTACTCGTAACTGAATTAATCAAAGAAAAAACCGCAAGAGGATATTTTAGTGTTAAATGTCACCTTTCCAACGAGCATAAATCTGAAATTGTTTGATAGATACCTCACGAGATAGCAATCACTACAGATGTCTACCGAAAAAATTATGGATAACTTTTTCCCCAAACTAATATTAAGTACTGTGATAAATGTAAAACAAGCTAAAAGTTTGATAAATAAGCGATTGAAAAACCATTTTCGTGTGATAAACTGAAAGCATTAACAAGATAAAATACTGAAATAGTTAAACAACTGCAATGTAACATGAACTAATTAGAGGTTTTCATTAAGTTTAAAACCAAGCAATTCAATAATTAACTATACAATAAATATTTTAATTCCCATTAAGATGAAATCAGTTCTAAATTATATCATTTATTAGTGACCAAATGAAGCTAATCTGAATACTTTTCAAGACTAAAACCAAATGAAATAGTGTATTTGGTCACAGATATTAAAGATTTTAATTCAAATCTCACTTTAGTTCTTCTGGAAAGATTATTTTTGTATTCTGTTAGCTGAATGCCACTGAATATAATAATCTTCTGGAAAGATTATATTTATATTCAGTAGCATTCTTCTAATAGAATATAATCATAATCTGTCCAGAAAAACTAGAGTGAATTTAAATCTTTAAATAAAACTATTCAAGTAAGAACTAAACATAAAACAGAAGCAATTTTTCCAACTGACGTAAATTTAAAATCCTTATTCTAAAAAAGGAAAAAATAATCCAGGAAATTTAAGGATTACGGAACATATTTTTAGAACTATCAACATACAAGTTCATTTAACAACTTGAAGGTTTATTTTCCTAGAGAACCCTTGAGCAAATTAAGGCTTAGTATAATTTTGGCCCAAGGAGAATTTTAATAAGATGCTTTTTTTCTTTTAAATAGACTTATCTTTAAAAAAAAATCTTAAAATACCCTAAAGATTATGGTAATTATTTTCAAAAATATGATGAATAGTACAAATCCGATACGCATTATATAGAAAATGTAAAATGCTTAAGAGGCAAAATAAGATTTAGACTGCTTTTTTTTAAATATTTTTAAAATAAAATATTTCAAAATGTAATTTTTTTAAAGAAATGTAACTAGAAAAATAGAAAATCTGAGAGTAAATATTATAAGTTATTCTTCCATTTTCCATCCTCAAGTTAATTTGAAACGTAATTTTAGGACTGTCTAGTTAATCAAAAACAATATTCTTCATTATTTGCACAATAATTATAGTACATTTTCATTTTTCTAATAGATTTATTTACAGTATGATTTTAATGAAAAACAATGAAATTAAACTTTTAAGAACTCCTAAAATTCGAATGAAGATTATAAAAATGAGAGGGTATTTGTCAATAAATAATAAATTTTACAAACAGATGTGCTTTAATCCTAAATTATTAGCTATGTCGACGTTAAAATAGATGATTACTTTCTAAAGCATCTTATTTGGCGACATCACCTTCTTAATTGGCGATGTAAAAGATAGGTGACGAATTTTACCAGAGTTACAGTAATTACTTACTACAATGACAACATTGTCTTATGTTCATGCAGTAAATTAATTTTTGTAAGATATAATTTTTATTTCTCATTAATTGAAAATGGAAAAACATTGTCACTTATTTGATCTAATAACATTGCTATCAATTGGTATCACTGAATCGTAATCAGGTGATAATTATTATTAATTTTTTGTTGAAAGCGAATTTATTAAAATCATAATATTCTCAATGGAATCTCATATTTTTTTTCTTAAATCAAAATGGACAATTAATTACGGTCTCATTCTTGATAAATGATGTAACAGAATAATAAAAAAGAACGATTACCAAGAGAACTGTTATTGGAGACGAATAACAGCAACGTTCAATGCTGTAAAATAGGCAATACTTACATCAATAATATTCCAATTTGCTTAACATTATACATATTTCATACCCCAGATTCAATTACGATTTTATAATTTAAAGTAACCTTTGTTTAAAATTGCTTTTTAAAATTCCTATTCATTTATGCATCAGCAGTTATTTGCAGAAGTAACAACTTCCACATAAAGATCATACAGCAAATAGTCCAAAGGCTTCAATACAAAAGAACATTACTTAGTTACCTAAATGGCATTATCGTTAGAACAAATATAAAAGGAAGCGTATTATAAAGCCTTTTAAACTCATTACTTTTAAATTGCTCGTGAATTACTTGGAGACTAAGCGTGTTTTTAGTGTGTAATGACTTATTCTTCTTCTGAGATAACAATGATGTCCGTATGACATTTACTAATGATTGTGATTTCTTGGAGTAATTACTAAGTAATTATGACAGGCGCTGAAACACAATTGCTCATTAAATCTAAACAGTTGTACCAACTAGTGACATTGGATACAATGAAACTAATATTATATAACATTTTTTTTTATTTCTAAATGTCGCGTTATTCTTGGTTTAGTGCAAAATATAAGAATATAATATTAATTATGTATAATATTATGTATTACATATTTTTAAAAGTTTGAGTAAAAATAATTTTTTAGTATCAATCTTCAAATCTAAAATAGAAAATGTAAATATTTAAATAACATTGTTTTTTTTATATATATATAAATCCTAGAATTTAGATATTTAATCTTACAATTTTGATAATCCCAATTAATTTCTATTGTAAATTGAATTTTACTTGAATTTTTAATTTTGATTTTAATTGAATTTTTCTTCTAAATTGCAAACTAACACTAGCATAAAAGGAAGTAGTTTAATCAAAAATATAATGGAATTTTAATTTTTTTGAAGTACATAAATTTTTTTCTCCTGCGAAAATTTTCAAACTAGTTCTTAAATATATTAAATAAACAAAATTCTCATTATAAAGCCACTGTTATTTAATTTTAAACATGCCTCTTAAAAAGTTTGACCGCGATATTATTATTTTCAATTATAAACTTGAAAACCATAACTAAGTTGTTTTTCGTTAGAAAATTGACAATTTTCGTCGAACACTTTAAAAAAACCTGTCTTAAAAAATAAAATATAAAATTAAAATGGATTTTTAGAATCAATTTTGGACACGTGAGAGCTACTTAGCGTTCATTGTAACTTGTCCGACTTTAGTTTTCCCTCAGGCGGAAGTAATGGATACGCAGCGTGTATTCTATGACTTCCATCTTATAGAAAGGAAATAGGAAGATAGACTTCAACACGTTTGTTGCCTTCCATAAAGACGATTTTTTAAAATGTAAATAACCAAAAATACACCAAGGCGCATGTAGCGGAAATGCAATATTCCTTTTTTAATGCTTATCACAAGTTATTTATTTTTTTCCTTATTTTCCATTTTTAGTCTCTCTCCGAAAATTCGCTCAATTTTAAATTCGAATAAAAGACTTGAAAAAGAATCTCGTTTGCTTTTTCCGGCTAATTGGAATGAGATTCAGTATCACATGGTTACGGGAAGTTTCCTGGCGATAACGATGCGGATATTCCTTGTTCGATGCACAATATGGATCTGTATCGCATGTCGCAGCAAACGAGAACTAGTTTGCATCAATAGTTTTATTATCAGAAAATCTTTTGCATGAACTGAATAGTTGACTACAATACTGTTCCTACTAATGGTGGGCGTTTGTTTTCATAATCGAAAGTTAATCGAAAGTGAAATTTTCTGACATTTTTGAACGTGATAGAAAAATAATGTTATCTATCTTACAATAAAATTTCATATCATGTTTATTTTCCTCTAAATTTTGCAAATGATGATTTTATCATTTAAAATAGCTTAAATTTATTCGTCTTATTTTATATCTCCACCCTATGTTCAATTATAGTAAATAATATTTTTTCTTAACATTTTTATGTAATATTTTTTTACTACGCATTTTCATTTTAAATAATTGTTTCAGTTTGGTCTTTTATTCCAAGTTGATATTCCTACTTTGTCATGCTGTTACATAAACTTAAATATAATATAAAGATGACAAGTTGGTGACAGTTATTGGTAATATAGTTTTAATTGTTTTTCATAGTTTCTTTATATGAAAACGTATATTTAAA
>JAPDSC010086577.1:0-10675 GCA_026290005.1 Latrodectus geometricus | reverse complement strand
AAAAAAAAAAAAAAAAAAAAGGCTAAAAACAAAATTTATGATGTAGACTTTTCACAAATTGAAAAATAGAAATAGATGAAATATCAGCTTCAGACATATTACCCCTTGAAATAAAAATTAAGAACTTGCTGAAGGACATTAATATGAAAAACGTATTAAATGATGTGCCTAAGGTGTAGATTTCAATGACTGAGGAACATTTATCACAAAAAATAGTTTCTATGAATAGAAATTAAAAATTTTTACATCTTGACAGATTGTAGCATATTTTTTTGCTTTACATCATTCATAAAACCTCTCATCTTTTTCGGATGAATCCTCAGTATTTGGCAGAAAAGTTCCATATATAAATTCCCACGAGACGTAATCCATTAAAGATATTAACTTATTAATCTTGTAGAACTGATAATTGTAGCCATTAAAATAGAGAGAATCATAATTTGATGATCCAGGATAATTAGCTGTTTTGAAATTAGTTATTTTTTTTCTTTCTTGGACTCATATTTTTAGGTTCTAGCTTTAACTTTATGAATTCTAGACACTATCTTATTAATCAGGTATTCTTGCCTATAATCTTTTTGCATGGAAAAGCACTTTAAAATTCAGTGGAATTCGGTATATGAACGATGATAAGTTTTTTTAACATAAATTGAACACATATTTTATTTTTAGAAAAACTAATTAAAAACATTTGTACGGTTAATAAAAATATATATTAAATGCTAGAACAATCAATTGATTTATCCGCCTCCATTGAGAAGCTGAAAGTATACCTTATATATATAATAAGAGTTGACAATATTTACAGTTAAATATAATTCCACGTTTAAACTTTTATTGAAAATCTAATCCATAAGAAACGTCGAGGGGTGCATATTATACTCAATAAACGTGAAAAGTTTGATAGAATATGATTTGTCTTTCTGAAAACGTATACACTTACATTGAATGAAACTGTATATCAGAAAAACGGGCTAAGTGCGGAAGAAGGCAGCCGTGTATCTCGTTGAATTTAATTTTGAAATGAAATGGATACCTGGAATAGCTTTAAAATTTATTGCTATACCGTTTGGCATCAACGGTTTATGTATATATTGCATATTTTGTCAGATATGGCCATCTATTAATATTGAATTTTGTTGCGAACCTTCTCACACAACACTTACGGAAACAGAGACACGTATTTTTTGAAAATTTAAAGCAAGCCTTTTAACCAATGCGACAGAAATTAATTAATTGTCAAAATCTGGTTCGTCTATTGCGTAGAATACTAATTTTATACGCAGTGCTTATAATTAATGTCACATATAAACCTTTAGGAAGGTTCCCATCACCGGAAGGCAGTGAGTTCGAATCCCGGCTTAACCGAATATTCGTCATCATGTTCACTAAAGGTGGCTGAAACATGTCAAACATGCCATTGAAATGATACTTCTTGGGATGGTAGGACAAGTATTCCGGGTTTTTTACTTGTTGGTCTCTCTGCTTCTAAATTACCATGACTGGCACAAAGCTTCTCTATGTAACTCAGGGTTAAATACATTGAAACTTGCTGGTGTAACAAAACCTTCACCCCATTAAAAGATTGTCCTAGTTTTAGCATTTTCACACGCCAATGCACGTGACAATTATATTTGTGTGACTATAAAACTCATTTTATTTCAAACCCGATAAAAATTCTATTCTGTCTGCATTAATTAATTAAAGCATTTGCTATTAAATGCTCCTTCTTAGCCAAACTAGGTCGTTATTTTATTATAAAAAATAAATTTTTGGCCAAAACGCTTGCATGTCTCGTTTGCCTTTTGAGGTATTTGACTTTAAAATGTTTCTCCTTTTTCAAATTTAAACAGCTATATTTAACTCCATAAATATTCTATCTATATTGAAATTCATGGATGTATTTATATACACACCCCTCTAGGTATTTCATGTATTTATTTTTTAGAATTATATTTTCTAAGAAAATCAGATTTTGGAAATGTCCTTAAACATTTCCAAAATCTGTCGTAGACATCTGGGGATTAAGTTGACTGATCCTCTCCACTTCCAGAAATGTAAAATTCTACTGGCCCACCATCGAAAATATTTGATAGAGGGTGGAATTCTATCCATTGTCCACTTTGAATAACAGTTTGTGTTCCAGGTAAATGAAAAAGTTCTAATTCAGATTTTACACATTCGGGTGAATCTTTTAAGAGAAATGCCATCACGGATAAAAAATATCGCGTCCTCTCACTTTCTGAGCTTTTGATGAAATGACTCTTTGAATTTTTGCGCTTTCTTTTTTATTTTCCTTTTCCAACCATCGATTGTACTTTATCGATAGCTTTCCGCGCTAAATGTTCACCACTCTCTTTACTTCTTTTCTTCACGGATTCTTTAAACTTTTGTCCAGATAATACATCCGTTGCAATGCGGGATCCGGTTAAAAGTGCTTCTTTTCCTATTGTTTTTGTGCCTTTTATTAATAGGGGGAATGCTGCTCTAAATAAGCGACGGAATATTCCACCTAAACCATAACCTTTTTGATAAGAAATTCCTCGATAATAGGGCAAACCAGAAACTGTCTGATTTGTATAATGTTCTTCAAATGCAGCAAATATAGGGTACACTCATCTCGAAGATCAATATGAGTGCATAATATCCTCCTTTTATACTATTTGTCTCATACAACAATGACTTTCCCTCTCTCAAATGGAATGAAATCCCCTGAATTTGTATTTTAATAGTTTGAAATATTGAGGTCTATCATTGACTAATTACTTCCCCTTTTACTCGTACAATTCTCAGAAGAGGTGCTTGTATGTTAATTACTTCCCAATACAATCTGAGGAGCTACAATATCGCTATACACATAAAAAAGGAAAATTCCGAAGTTGCATCAGCTACAAATTCTCCTTTCATGCTTCCTTTAATGACTGTATTGATTTCTAAGATTGGAGCCAATTTTTGCAAGTGGAGAGCTGTTCCTTGAACAGCATTTATTTTAACTTTTTTTGTAGATTTGTTGTAATTCAATGTAAATCTGCTTGGATTTTTCGGTAAGACCCACTGAATAGCTGAAAGAATATCAAATATCGATTCATAACAACCAATATCAATTTTTTGTTTTATAAGTTTTCCATCTCCAGTATCATATTTAAAAGTATTATTAAATTCATTAATATTAAGCCAGGAGTGAGGATAGATTATTTCCGATAAACCGACTTCCCATTCTCCACTTAAATTAATCCCTGTTGGGAGTTGAGTTATAAAGTGAGAAATTTTATTGTCTGGGTAATAATTCAGAGAACTATCCGAAGGTAACGTCACATAGAAAGACATTATTCATACTAAATTTTTAATAGAAAGTTATACCTATTTATAGTTTTTTCACATCAGAAACCCAAGCATTGAATTTTCCTGGGTACCCTAAGAATTTTACAAAATGTTCTATTGTATCCCCCTTTTTTCTAGTTTTAATTACTTTTTCCACACTGGATAGAAACCCGAGTCCACTACTTTTTGAAGTTCCTCTTCATAAAATGTACCATTTATTTCCTCACCCATCAAATCTTTCAATTTATAGACTATTGGAATTCTTGGAATAATTTCAGATACCGTGAAGATACTCTTGTCCAATTTTGTTCATACCCTTTCTCAAACTGTAACTTTTGTTTACTTACACGTACAGTTTCTCCCTTCATTAATTTTGCAGGTTTGGGCTGAATTTTATTTAAATCACCGTATAAATTATGCATAACTTGATCTCTAACGGAAACACGAGCCATTTTAATACTTCTATGCCATGTATGATTATAACTATGAATTAATTTATCGATAACATCAGAATGTTTTTTTGTATTAAATTCAGTAAAATATTTCCACATTTTTGTTTTCAAAGTGCAATTAAATGTCTCAACAACGCTTGCCTTTGTTTGGTTTTGAGTAGTAAAAAATTTAATTTTCATTTGTTTTAAATAATCTTGTACTGTTTTATTTTTAAATTCTGAACCACAATCTGACTGAAGTCGAGACGCAGCTTAAAAATAGTTCCTAACGCTAGTTTTACACTTATTCCAAGTTTGTCTTTCAATGGAATCGCCCATGCATACTTAGAATATACATCAATACAGGTAAGTAAATATTTGTAATTGTTATTAAACTTAGCTAAAGACTGCATGTCTACTAAATCCACCTGAAACTGTTGATCAATTTCACTTACTAACACTCTATTTCGTAAAAATTTGCGGCGAATCGGCTTATGTAAAGTGTATGAGTCCTTATGAGAAAGCCATTGTTTTATATCAGCTACGTTGGCTTTACCTTTCGTAGCACGCTGTAGAGCACTAACACCACTAAAACTTGCGGTATGACCCGGATCTTTATAAACCTCTTCCATTATACTCGCGTGCTTGTATTCAGAATAAAAAAAATTTATTTAATGTTTTGACTTAAATGTTAAATGATGATTTACAGCTCTTTTATAGTTCACGCCAAAATAAATTATTAGAAAAAATTAAATCTAATTCTTTTAATTTTTTGATGGAATTTCCATCAAAATTTTTGATTTTATAATAAAAATAAAACATGTTTTTCTCTTGTAATGCATCAAATAATTCTTGAAAATGTGAAATAAAGAATGCGATTTCTTTATTTCCATTCCCACTACGAAAACAGGTAACAGCTGTCTTTCTTCATTCCTAAGGGTTAAGCGTTCTGTTGTGCTCTTTCATCAATCTCAGTATTCACAATAAAGCAGTTAGAGGGGGCATTTTCCTTTTCAATTCTAGACTCCGCCGCAGGACTTTTGTTGTACTTCTAAGTTCACGTTGTCTTTTATGTATTTCATACATATATCAAGTTGAATTCCTTTCAAGTTCAATACTTTTCGGAGAACACATCCCATTGTTGCTCACTTCGAAAGCTGTGGCCATTGCTGGACAGTTAAAGAATTTCTTTTAAATTGCTCAATCATTCGACTTCGCTACACACCACCATTGTGTTAAAGAATCTATTTTGCTCAAATGACAATGCATGCAAAGGCAAGTATCCTTAGGAATTTTTCGAACATTAATAATCTTGATTGTTGTACCAAGACTGTTCTAGAATTTTCAGCCCGGCCTCTTTACACTCTGAATTTCTATTGGACAGTTATACTGAATTAACACCACCCTTATCCTTATGAACCAATAGAAATTTTCTTTTCAGAGATGATACAATTCAACTTTATTTTTTAAAATAACTGAAGAGAAATAAATCTATCATGTGATAGTTACCTGGGCCATATAAATACTGAGAAGTGAAAATGTTTCTCATACTGAACTATTAGTAAAATTCTGCGCTATTACCTGACTGTACAGTAGCATGAAAAGTGAGACTTTTCTCATGATGAAAAGTTAGTAAAGAACGCAGTTTTATTTCTCAAATGTTTCGTACAGTGTGTCCTTCTTCACACCGAAACTCTAGTAAAGAACATGAAGTCTGCTCAGTTTCTGGTCTGTTTGGTACAGTGATGAATATTTTAATACTGCACTATGGCTCTTTGTGAAGAATGCGGAAAGATATTTTCTACTACATTTGCCGCAAAACGACATATTCTACAAGTTCACCGTAAGGAACAAGTTTCCCACTGGGATCAATGCTATGCCGGTTTTTCACGAGAAGCTGATTTAAGACGTCGTTTGGAAGCGGTTCATAATTTATCAAAAAGCATATGTGTGCAGTGCGGTAAAACGTTTTCCCGCCACGATGCTTTGGTGAGACATATTAAAAATGGTTCGTGTCAGAAAATCAAATTTCTGGATGCCTCACGTAATAAGAAAAAAATTTGACAACGTTGCAGTGCCATCGTCATCAGATGAAGCCATAGAACCAAGATTCAAGAAGATGCGATATGATAACACAGCCGTCAACTTCAAATATATCAAGTCAGTCTGGTGAGGTGCAATCCATAGAGATAATAACTATGAAAAGAAAATGACGAAAAGTGCATTTAGAAAAAAAAATACAAAACTTATTCATTGGAAAACTGTGGTTGCATAATTCCACCTCCTCCTAACGAGACTGTTGGCACAAAGCATTCTGGCAGGAGACGCCAGACCTGGATTTTATTGCAATTTGATCTGTTTTAGCTGGTGTCACTTAATGATCTCTTTTTGCATTGAGTTAATATCTGCTGTAAAAAGTGGACTATATCACTAATTTTAACATTAAAATGAGAATCAAAACCATGAACTGTAGAATTTATGACTAGTTCATATAATTATTCAAATGATTGGCTTGTTAAGTGTTGGTTGTAATTTAAGTGCATGTTATTATTTTAAATGTAAAAATAATTCTTTTAGGTTTTTTTTTTTATTTTTAGATAAAATAATTTGAAATAATAATTTACTTGATCTTTATGTATACTTTCATGTTCAACTCTTTTACCAATTAATTGAAAATTGCTTAAAGAAGTATTATTAAAAAGAAAAATAAATAAAAAGCAACTGCAAAATCCAATAGAATATAAATTATTTTTTTTTAATAAAAATGAACAGTAATATTTGGATAACTGCATGATCAGTTTACTACAATATGAACTGGAAATTCATTTTTTGTTTACCAACTAGGAAAATTCACTCTTTCATTCACCAACTCAGTTTTTCAATATTTAGATTAAGTAATTAATATTTCAAGTAATGCAAAACAAAAATACGATAATTATCAACATCTTTAAAATAAGTAATAATAAATTTAGTAAATAATAATAAATTTAGTAAAACCAGTAATTGAACTAAGCATGAATTGTAAAAATGTCTTTCGGGATACATTAAAACTAGAGGTTTTCTAATAATACATTTTTCATATGGTTTAAAAATTACAATGATGAGAAGTTGATTTCTATTATATGAAGCACTCACACACTTTAATCTACATGTAAAATAATATTATCGATGATTTTATTTTTAATTTTAGAACTTATAGATCTCAGTAAGTCAATTTAAAATTATAATTGGAAATAAATATTATTAAAAAATACATATGATTTGAAAACTAACTTTGAGGAAGTGAAAACAGAAACAAGAAATCGCTAACACAAGCATTGCATTTTGGAATCGAAACTAAATATTTTTAACAAAATACTTTCACAAAATTCTAATCTATGGGTACTGATGCATCTACCAGATGCAGCAGTTATTTTGATATAATAGTAATATTTTTAAAAGCAAGATTCAATAAGGAAAAGTAATCAATTTCAGAGAAAAATACAAAAGCATAACTTTATTGCAGAATTTCTATTACACTACTAAAAATAAATAAATAAATAAAATAAAATAAAATAAAAAAAACAGAAAACAAGAAGTGACAAACAGCGGTCAGGCACAGGGCCTTTCACTTTCTAACATCCTTCTTTTGTTTCCTATTTGTATAAGATTCATTTGCTTGTATCTCCAAGAGATTTGATTTACCTGTATCTCCAATGTTAAGATAAATTGAATCGGACGCAAAACTGTTCCATGTTGGGTTTTAAGCCTTATGGTACGAATCCTACCATCGTGGAATTAATTCTATAATTTTTGCTAATGACCAAAGCAAACGTAGTTTGCTATCATTTCCTATCAACACTATTTCTTCTAATTTGGGAAGGCGAGATCTCTTATCATTCCGTTTTTGAACCAGATGACTCAAATACTCTTTTCTAAAACGTTACCTCAAATCACTTAAAAGTTTATTTTTATATTTTATACTTTAAACAAGATTCTTCCTATTTACTTGGACAATATTCTCAACGTCGCAGTTCCGATTCTTGATAAGAAAAATAGCGGGTGTCAAAGGAAACAATTCCTGTGAATTTTCAGATACATAAGTTAGTGGTCTACAAATTAATTATAGATTCGATTCACAGTGACAAATAATAGTATACATTTCTTCATAAGTTAACGCAGATTTTCCCAAAAAGTACGTATTAACAGTTCTTTTACAGTGCGAGCCAACCTTTCCCACCAAGCTGCAGTGGGAGAAATAAATTTCCAAAGTATTTTATAATAATTTGTTTCATTTAATATTTTATAAATTGCTCTTGTTCAGATCTATTATATACACCCGATACATAATTGTCAATATAAAAGGAACGCTTTAATTTTTTAGTTACATAATTATATTCTGTTTTACAGTTTCCCATTAAATGCATTATAGAAGCATTAAGAAGGAAAGGGCTTGATGAAACGGCGCTACAATGTCTATAAAACTAGCTGTCTTTCATTATATGGGAAAAAAAATCTAAGAAAATCTCTTTGATGGGGGTGCTATAGACAACATCAATGAAGCTCTTTCAATATCAGCACTGATGTCAATGGGATACATTCTAAATCTATCAAGAATATCAGGTATTAATTCTATAAGATTAATTTCTTTATGGAAACATTCACTTAAAGAAGGCTTCCCTTTCTCAATAGCAGAAACATCAGCCAATTTTCGAGTTTGGTTTTCTAATTTAATTATTGGTCTATGAGACAAATAAGGACATTCATTGTTTATCTCAAATTCTGGTACGCGTTCAATAACTTTTAATTTTTCCCTATCCTGAAAAATATGCTGATAATCAGCAAAAAATTCCCTGCACCATAATCTGTTAATAATTCGTCTGTGGCTTTTTCAAACTAGATCTTAATTATTCGGCAAATTTATATTATTATTTTTCCATGGGAATTCTACTTCATATCTTCCATCAGGAAGAACTTTCATTTTATGATCGAAATCATCTAAACTAAAATCACTTTTTTCTTAGTCAACTAGGGTTGGATCAGAAATTCCAAGAAGTTCAAGTTCCCTTAATTTATTTTTAGGAATCTTCATCGAATGCATTGATAACGTTTTTTTAAATATTATGCCCATCACTTGAATTATATTTTCCAATTATTCGAGTTTCGTTTCAATGGCCATTAAACCAGATTTTAATTCGAAAGAATTTCCAGTTAATAATTTTCCTATAACATCTGCACCAATTAAAAGATTAATTTCTGTTACTTTGGGAAAAGAATCGGTAAAATCTATTTTATTATCTGTTCATTCATTCAAAATCTCATTCTCAATCGTAGGAATAAATCCACAAATCTGTGTTTCAGAAAGAGTTTCGAACGAGCAAATAAATGTTCTTTTCATATTGCCGTCTTCAACAGAAAACACTGGATGCTGTTTTGGTTTAGTTTCATTCCCTCCAAAAAAGCGCATGGATCACCGTTTCGTTCCTAAGCGGGGGTGGCCCCAAACTGGGTCATCAACCTTTCGCTAATTACGTTTGACTCCTTGTGTCTATTACCCCTGGAATAGTTTTCTGGCGACTCAGACCGAAGATCACGCTCAGACCAACACCTCCTAGAGTAGAAAGCCTCTGCAGTGAAAGGATGAGTCATACTCTGGAAAGGGAAAAACCACTTGAAAGGGAAAAACCTATATCCTAATCTATTCACTTGAAAGGGTAAAACCTCTGGTCTTAAAAAGATTTTCACTTCGTTTTAATTACAAACACAGTGAAGGAGGAAGAATTTTTTTTTTTTTTTTTTTATTTTTTTTTTTTTTTTATTATGAATGGAAAATGAATTTACTGTACAAGAAACATTAAGAAATTATTAATACAAAATGAGCTTACTTTACTATGTAATGTTATCTTATGACATAAAATCCTTAATTTAAATATATTAAATTTATATTTTTTCACACCTGTAAATTTTAGAATTTCACAAGAATTTATATAAATTTTTTTTTTTTGACATTTCTTGTATATTTGACACATCAATATTCTTACAGAGTTTAAAATTCATCATTCTGATAATGAATTTTACATTTGCTTAGAATTTTCTAAATTCATTAATATTTTCTTCGTTATTAGTAAATTGATGTCTAAGAATTTTTATTCTCGTAATTTCAATTTCATAGAAAAATATTTTTTAAATAATTATTTGTAGCAATTTAAAGTAATATGTACATGGATATTTCTATTATTTGATAAGCTATTTAAAATAAATGAGTAATTTAAAAAATGATAATTTTAATATATGAATAGATACTTATAGATAAGTATCTATTCATATATTAAAATTATTGTTATTATGTTATTGACACAAACAACTTTTGAACGCTTATTTTTTGAGTTTTGTCGTAATTACCATGGCAATTAACCACTGAATATTTGTAGGGCATGATGACAATAATATCACTTAAAACTATAAAAGAAATATATTACAGACATAAAGCAACAACACAAATCCGCGAGCAAAATTCGGCGACACCAGAATTGAAACGGGTTTCAAGCAACAACCGCTTCGCCTCCAGAGCATGAGTCATACAGAAGGGGAGATAGTGGTGCTTTGGCTTTCACTCTAGGAGGTGTTGAAACAGAAACATGTTGGGGAACAAAGCATACAGCAGCGAAGCTGCTTTTACTTCTTCATCATGGTGTATAAAAAATCAGACAGTAAGGAAATGAAATAAGTAGGAGGAATCTGTTAGCTAAGAGAAGAGGGGGAGAGGGTTCGTCCGAAAGGCGAACCCATAATAAAAAATCGAAAATAAAAACAACAATACAGGGGCATAGGGGAAAAATCACCTCTTGCCTCTGAGAGAGAATCTTGAGTAAATATAAAATAAGTGAAAATTAGAAAATATAGATCCAGAAGATAAGAGAAATATATAAGATACAAAAAGGAAA